>OZ024790.1:12809103-12954103 GCA_964017065.1 Haliclona indistincta
TGCTCAAGCTCGTGTAGACAGTTCATTGCTTGCGACCTAGCTGTATGTGTGGCTTGAATGCCACAAACCTGGTCAGTGAGCCTTCTGGAATATTAAGACTATTTTATATCTTCATTGAATGATTACAATGCCGTGCTTTTCATAGAAAATAGTTTGATATTATTTCTGTGATTGTGAAGTGTCGTTCGTCAGAACTTATCTTATCTTGCTGTCTTCTTGTTAGGATATCTGTGTTAGTCTGTGTCAGTTATTCGTTGCTACTCTGGAGGTCAACATGGATATAATGATCGCTGTGTCTGAAGACAACGCTGAAAATTGTGAAGAAATTTTGGAATCACTTCATATTCTATTGGTATGTGTATCATTCTATTGGTATGTGTATCATTGTTGACAGAATCATTGTGATCATACATTATACAGAGCTTCACAGCAATCCCTGGATACTATCCTGTCTGTGAGAAATGTTCAGACATCACGTTCTCTTTCTGGGAGAATTTTTTGGTCAGCTATTCATACTTAAAATGAAGACCCGCCTGTGCATGCTATAGACATGATTGAATGACAGAAACAACTCAACAATTTACTCATAATGCAGGACAGGCTTGCGTCTGAGGACCCTCAGCATTCAGAGTTTCTGTTGGATTTCTACAGTGGTATCTTGACATGCCTGATCGAGGTGATACCAGTACCTGTACTGTAGTACTTTATTGAATCATATGCAGATGTTTCCAATTAAAGCTCACTATCCTCCTGAAGAAGAGTGGAATGAAGATTGGGATGAAGATGATCAAGATAGCTTCATGAAGTACAGGGAGGACCTGTGTGACTTAGGAGTAAGTTACTCATAATACTTAATTAGCTACTCTAGTCTAATGACCCATTATAATCCAGTTACCGGTTGTGTTGACACAGGCGCAGCAAACATGTCGTCTGTCAGTGCATATTATGCTAGCTGTATGCAGTGCTCAATATATTGGATTGAATAACAGTTCTTTATTCATGTACAAGCGCATATTTGTTTGCTGTAAAAATGCGTAGTACGGCATTTAATTTTTTTGAATTCTGGTCAGACATGTACAGATACCTGTTCCCAACTTACTGATAATATTGTCACGAATGGATTGATACCTGTGGTAAACACTGTGTTGACTCTATGGTCTGAATTTGTCAGAACCATTTCGGCCACAATATTCACACATTATAGATCTCTCTAGTTAGCGTGGAACCTGCCATATCCTTGGGTTATTTATGGGTATTTCGGGTTTGCATAATAATATTGCATAGTTCCCTTATCCTTGGTGCCCATCAGATGCTACTGGGTTGTGATCTATGATTTCAGCAAATTATTTAAAACTTACAGGAATCACTTCAAAGGACACTTCATATAGATTACCTGAAGCACCTCACATCCTGTCTCTCCTCGTCTCTCTCTGATAGCAATGGCCTTCACTGGCAGGTAAGATGGTCTGCATATCCCAACATTATTGCTGTGCTTCACAAGACTACATCGGTACCAATGAATTATTTCTCTTACGATAGGACATTGAAGCTATATTGTATCTACTGCAAGGTGTAGCTTCTAACATCACTGATGAGACGTCAGTATACTTCAGGAACGTTCTGTCTCTGTTTCCTCAAATGCCTATACATCGCATACTAGTAAAGACAGCCCTGAAACTGCTAGGTGATTATTAGTGATATCTGATTGATAATGATTTCTCTGTTCATCTTGATACGCTAGTCCTCATTTGCAGGTGATCTTGCCGACTGGTTTTCTCAACAGCCAGATATACTACAGGCTGTGTTGCCGATGATTTTGGACAGCTTGACTACTCCGAGTTTATCAGCTAGCGCGGCGCTGTCGTTTAAATATGTCTGCGGAGAGTGCAGCAATCTGCTGGGACCAATAGCTCCACACTTAGTGAATCGTGTACAAGTAGGTGTGGTGAATCTGAAATACAGTTCATATGCTTGTCTTGTAGATGGCATTGTCTGACTCTAGTGTTGATATCAAGCACTGTATACCTATGATAGCAGCAGTTGGCAGTGTGCTATCAGCACTTCCTCTCTCTGATCTTACTACTCCAATGGAGTCCCTGACTGCATCACGCGTTAACACTCTTCAACGTCTTGCAGCTCAACAAGTGAGATATTGTACGATAAGGAAATGCATGATAGCATTGTTGTGTATTTTCAGCCGTCCATGGTCAGCCATCCTCTAGTACTGAGGGAGCTAGCGATACTATCTACTCTTTGTCATCACATTTATCCTGATCTACAATATGGAGAGCAGCATCCGGTGAGACAACCTTACCACTCTTGCCGATCAATGTTATATCTGTGAATACAGGTAGTGTATTTACTGATGAGAGTGTGGTCGTCATTAGAGGCACTCCTGTCTCTGTGGTTAGGAGATCCTGATGTTGTTGACGTGAGTATTTATAACAAATGATATACGCTCTCAATCACTGTTTCATTAGGCGATATGTAATGGTCTCAATAGAGCAATCAAAAACACCGGGCACCAGTACCTTCCACTATTGGAGGGAACTATACAGCTGGTTGTGAAATGTTTTACAGCTGTTCATTATGCGAAATTACTGGATACTGCTGTTGAGGTTAGTTTTATTATTATTATTATCGTATCGTATCATGGCACTGTTTGTTCAGGTAATCAATCAGTTTGGGAGTGCTGATGGTTGCAGAGCAATGGTGTCTCATCTCTTAGAGACACTTAGCTCTCTTTGTCTACAGCTGTGTCAACATGGACTCTCAACACTTGATCCTGACACTATTCAAGCTTTCCTTCGCTTACTCTCTACGGTATTGTGATGTGTATTAGTGCTAATTACCATTATCAATTTGATATGAGTGGATGTTATGTACATTATTGCCGTCATAAGAACACTATTCTCTTCTTTATCCAGTCACTTAAAAAGTGCTTTGAAATATTTATTGGCTTTCAAAATCTACTCCACAACACATACAGAATTGGTAAGCATTATATAATCACCATGGTAATTGGTAAGCATTATAATCACCATGGTAATTGGTAAGCATTATAGTCACCATGGTATCCAGCTATAATTCGTTTTGTGAGTCTGGCATAGGCTGTGCCATAGCGCTGCTTACATATCCACATAGCTGTATTTGACAGCAAATAATTATCGTTTCAGTTTGAATCTTCGTGTACTACATGTAACATAGTTATCGTACCATATATTATACTTGCAGGACTGATGTCTCTAAAACTACCTGAACCTTTGACAGTGTCAACAGCGTCCGAGCTCCTGGTTACCATGGTAACGCTAACTGACTCTAAACAGCCAGTTCAGCAAATGATGTTAGAAAACGGGAAACAGATGGTAGAGTGCGTATTGCACGCTGTCGGAACTAGCACGCCTCGCTCACAGCTGCAGTCGTTTGTGAACATTATATATAGTCTGTGTGTGTATTGCGTCACACAGCTCTCACAGTGGATGGAGGTAGGTATTAAAAAATATTTAAAATTGCTATACAAATTTATGTGTAGGAGGTGTTGTTACAGCCACATTTCCCTTCACCGCACACATCTGTGCTGGAGAAGCAGCAGTTTAGACACGCCATATTGAGGCAGGTCTCTCGATACCACAATAATGATGGTCATTGTATTTTTTGACTTACGCAGAGAGAGAGGTAACAAGCAAGGCATGAAGAATAAAGTCTTAGAATTCTATTGCATGTGTCGTGGTTTCCATGGAACTATATATGCAGCTGCCACTACCTAATCACTGGTCATATCACCTGTACAATAAAGAAATCATTTTTTATCGTCACAGTTTTAGCAAGTGCCTTTGATACTGATTTTTTTGTATAAACTGACATTTTTCCTCCTTTTGGTGGTACACATACATCAGTTTCGTACAGGAATGTATTGGGCGTAACTATTGTTATCATCTACTAACGCTACTATCATGACCAAAGAGTTCACATTTAAATTTTCGCTGACAAACAACATCGTATGATAGCATTACACTAAAGTAACAGGTCTTGAAGTATATAACATTTTCAGTTGACTTTCTTTCCCAATTTGCTGCGTCTCTTGCTGTTCCATTTTCCTCTCTTGTTGATGCCACGCCTTCTCTATTGATGAAAGCTTGGCAGCTTCTTCATCAGAAACGTAGCGTAGAGCCATGTCTAACACGGTAGAAAGCTTTTCTTTATTTTCCGCAGCCATACATATCTGAGGAATTAATACATTATCAGCTGCTTGTAATAATAATTATTTTGCTTATTGGTTACATGAGTCTGTCACTAGGTACGGAATCTAAAGAGATCTTGCAACACCACACTAATAATTATGTTGGTTGACCAATCAAACACGGCTGGTCACGTGCAGGCCTGCATCAGAGAATTGAAGTGCGTGATTGATTGGTCAACGTAAGAAAACGTGTTACTTCCGCTTTGATTGTGGTGTTGCAATATCTCTTCAAACCGCTGTACAGTAGGGGACAAAAGTTCTGTTTTGTTATTTCGTACTATCATTCTTCAAAACGGTGATTGACACGCAATCAAATTGCTTGAAGCAGGTATAGGGACTAGATGTGCGAGGCAGCTACACTACTGATCATTGCAGCACTCTGTGTGTGCGTGTGTGTGTGTGTGTGTGCCTCCTGTACATGTTGTATGGTCGGTTTGCTTGAACTGAATAAAACATAGCCCTAGCACAAATTTCAAGCAACCGGAGCCGGTCTGTTATCCTACGAACCAGTGAAAGCACCGTGTAATACGAAAATTGTTGTGCACATCCCTAACACAATGACTTATGAGTAGGCGATCAGATGTTACTAGTTTTACTCTTTATTATCAGTGTGACCTGACAAAGAGCTTGTGCCCCAAGGTTATGAGTCAAGTATACAATAATTGTCACCAAACTGTTACCTTAGCTTATGACTATAGCATGTAAACCTTGAGTGCATACTTACCATCATGAGCTCTTCAAATGTGGTATAATCAGGTGTGACAGTAAATGACTCTAGCATCGTGAGGATGTAGAAAGCACGATCGTATTCTGAGCATATTCTACTGCAGCGAAGGAGCTTATTGAGTAAAGCAACATCTGGCTGTATCTGAGGTGCCTCCTTGAGAAACAGCCTCCATGTTCTGTAAATAACTGCCTATAAGAACAAAAATCTTAATAATTTAGCTGTAAAAAATTGTTAACAAATCTTTTTTAATTTACTTTTTTGCATTTTAAAAATTTTAATAGTTTCAACGAAATTTTTTATTATTTCCTGGTAATACTGACCTTGCTGCTCCTGTGACCAGCATCTCGTAGAACACAGTCGATCATGATGTGGTATGTGTTGAGGTTAGCTGGTATCTCTGCAACTGACATGTCGTAATAGCACATGAAGACCGCTCCAAGATCACCAGTTCTACCATAGCCCTCTAGAACAAGATTGAAAGCCTCTGCGCTAGTCAGTAGTCTATATCTTTCCATCATCATCTGAAGAAGAAAGAGTGTGTATAACAAAGGTGCCTCATGATGTCATGGATAGTTCTGGAACCAAACGACTCTCTCACTATACAATCCGTGTTTGTTGTATACCGTATATCGGGAAATTTTCATGGGAGAAAATTTTCGAGAATTTCGTGAATTACAGGCTATTCGCTAAAATATTATCCGCGAATGTCTTGTTTTCTGTTGACAAAGATAGTGCAATAGCGCTGATTCGCGAAAATATTATTCGTGAAATGCTCTATCTCGCGCATTTGCAAAAATTTTCTTCCGCGAAAATTTCCCGCTATAAGGTATCAGTCATTTATCTTAGATTTTCAGAGATTTTGCCTCTGGGTATAAAACATTTTAAAACCTTATCCAGCAAACAAAAATTGGCTTAAATCTGCACAAAAAAGTTCCCACAACTAATTTATTACGACAGTATTACAACAAATACCTTTTGAATGATTTTCACACACTTTATAGCCGTCTTCTGTTGGAAGCGCCTATCTTTATCAGGTATGACGTACTGTAAGGACAGGAGATGTTTGAAGTGATCAAGTTGTAGTGTGACGTCAGCTACATCGCTGTGCTGTCTCACTGCTAACAGTATCTAGAGAGCGAGGAGTGTGTCAGCTGCACAGTAGTCGAGATATGTACCTTCATTGCTGCAGTGGGAGCAATGTGTCCAGTGTGGGAAGCCCAGCTAGTCAGTGATTCAGGTGATGGACGCCACTCGGCCGCACGATGCAAGCTATCAAACAGTTCTCTAACAAATGATATAGTATCGGGATATACTGTACTATGGAACAGAGCCTCCTGTGGTGATATAAGAGTGATCATATGAAATACTGGAGCAGTGTTCTAATTAATGCAACCCTGTATAATCGCAATTGCAGTAGAAATGTTTAAAATAATTATGATGTCATGAGGTGTCCAAATTCTATTGTTAACTTTTGTGTGGGCAGACATTCAACATGGCTGCCGCAAGCACTACAAGTAATTATTAGTAATATAGTTTAACCCCTTGTGATCTTTGGTGCCTCATGTATTTACTGTGGTACAAATGATGTAGCCTATTATAACATACTTTGTATGTGTCTTCATTAGCAACTTTGAAAGAGGTGATATCTTCCAATACAGGGTATTCTAGAAACTTCTTCATCGTCTTCTCAACACATTCACTGAAATAAACCATACACAAGTGTTATCATATATTATTTGGTGTGATTAGCTAACAATAAGTATATCATCACACTAGTGAATACAGTAGAGCTTGGAATTGGAATTGTTTTTTTATATCTTGATTGGCAGAGGCAATAACTCTTGATTGGCAGGGGCAATAACTCTTGATTGGCAGGGGCAATAACTCTTGATTGGCAGAGGCAATAACTCTCGTGTGTCATAACTTGAACTACATTGTATATATCCAGCGGCTGGCAGTAGCTATTCAGAGGGGCAATTCTGTATCTATTTTTGGAACTCATGGCTGACATAGACTTTGCTTTATTTATAATAATACATGAATCTAAACAATAATCATTCAAAGCCATTATGAATCATCACTCTTACCTTTGATTGGCGGCTTGCTTGGCTAAAGTCTGAAGATGGAGTGTTGAGTTTAACACACTCGTTAGATGGGTAGTATTGTTTGTTGCACTAGGATCACACAGATCAGGTGAAGCCGCCTGAGGTAACGAATAATAAATAAATACAAAATGTATGACACATGTAAACTATTGGTGATATTAATATTGACACCAAGATATACAGAGGATAAGTCATTATCATCGTCAGTATAAGTTCTGACACTAGCTAGTACAGTATTGTAAGCACCTTTTGACACTAGCTAGTACAGTATTGTAAGCACCTTTTGACACTAGCTAGTACAGTATTGTAAGCACCTTTTGACACTAGCTAGTACAGTATTGTAAGCACCTTTTGACACTAGCTAGTACAGTATTGTAAGCACCTTTTGACACTAGCTAGTACAGTATTGTAAGCACCTTTTGACACTAGCTAGTACAGTATTGTAAGCACCTTTTGACACTAGCTAGTACAGTATTGTAAGCACCTTTTGACACAAGCTAGTACAGTATTGTAAGCACCTTTTGACACTAGCTAGTACAGTATTGTAAGCACCTTTTGCAGAGTGTCTCTATTCCAGATCTTGCTGTAGACCAATGCTGCTAACTTGTAATCACTGCACCGTTTCAAGGAGTCCATGAGAAGGGCTATACTCCATATTGGTATAGAGCTAAAATGGACATAATTATCATACATTATGTGATGCAGAGACCTGCCTCGAATGAAAATTCTTCAAGATATTGAACGCCTCAAGTGGCTTGTCACACATAGACAAGGCATCAGCGAGACCAAACTGAACAGCATCAGGAACACTAGTCAAGTCAGGGAATCTCTGCAGCAATAATACACATGATACACAATAATACACATGGTGTACGGCTCCAAACTTTTGTGGTCTAAAATTTGTGATTTTTAAATTTAGGCCTAAATCAAAATGACAATGTGGGTGTGGTACCTAGACGATGTGGGCGTGGTACCTAGGAAACCATACTTATGCTTATCGAGCTCACCTCATGCACATGAGGTAGAGATGTAGGAGTGACCTGAGCAGATGCTGCAAGTACCAATAGAGCTGTTCTTTTTGTGATCTAAACTTTTTGTGAATTTGCTTATTTAGACAGCAAAAATTTTTGAGATGTACGGTAAGCACCCTGGCAAATTAAGTTACAATAATGGCTTGAACCATCAAATGTATTGAAGGCACACCCATAGTCAGTTTGTTACATAATGATATGTTAGTCTATAGAGTATCTGTAAGTTAGAGCATGTGTGGTGTATATGTATAACCAGGAGAGTATTACGGGAAGGAGCGTTCAACTGCCGTATTCACTATAGTAATATCGAAGCCTAAAGTCCGTCACCATGTGCTGTTGCTACAAGTGGAACTAAGGCCTTTCTTTGCGCATTGTGGTCCACTATTTCCTACCTATACATTCATCCACACTTCGTCCTGCCTGTCTCAAGCTAAAACAAGCGAGCGTTCAGCCAGAGCCATGATCACTATCCAATGCGACCAGCGAACCCTTCCTTCCCCTTATACGCTCCTGGTGTCAATTACAAACAGCCATACCTCAGTATACATGTCTTGAGCTGTTGCAAGTCTCTTTAACATTCCCAGTGCCCTTAGTTTGGCTGCCAACACACATCCCTCAGAATCATCTGAGTCAGTATTTGCATGTATGTCACAGACTCTAAGAGTCAAGTTGGGGCAATCACGAGACAGGAGGAAATCAGCTAGTTGTCCCATAAATTTAGGTGAAGTCTGCAATGATAAAATACAAGGATTAATTCACATGTAGGAGAGAAGTCACTCGTGAAGTAAAGCAATACTGACACGAGGCATAAGAACTCATATTATGCGTGATTGGTAAGCGCCATAGTTTATTGAGTATTCTCAACAATGACCAAGCAGTATGAGAGTATGGTGAGCTCTCCAGAAAGCAAGCATTATGCTTAGCTGTCATTGGGAAACAACTCATTGCTGCCATCTGGTTACCTTTAGCTCTGTGTCTTTTACGAAATCGATTGCTTGGTTGAGACACCTGCTATCAACTAGTGCTTGGAAATACAAGTTCATTGTTACAGCGTCTTTATCTTGTCCGGTCAAAGCTGCAGCCATGTCCCGTCTGACTACATTAGTAGCCTCACCGCTACCTAGTCCCTGACATAGACGAAACATCAGATGGTAGGTTTCAACATTGAACAGTCTGGCTCTCTTCAGCCTGCCCCACGCAGTGACTGCTTCACCATATCTCCTTCCTCTAACAAAGAGAAAATGACACCACAAAAAGCAAGTTAACAATATCATAATACAGAAGATAAGATCAAAAGCAGTCTGCATGAACCTATTCCCAATAAGTAACCTAGCTGTGTTGAATGAGCGTATTAATACCTTATCATTGAACCAAAAACAGAATTTAGTTCTTCAATCTTAGGATGAGATGTACTCAGCTGCTTGAGACCACCAGCTGGCACCATACCGGTACCACCAGATGACAAGATTGCAGATTCATCTGAAGATGACAAAAACTTCTTAGCAGAGAATTGCGAACCATCACAAAACTGGCGAATGGGTTTGTGGCACACGACACAGCATGATGACACACGGCCCTTCGTAGATAAGATTTGAAATAAAAACTACCATAACAGCTTCATCTTACCAGTGCCACAGAGATGATTGGACATGCCATTGTGGGGTTATATCTTACGATTCTTGTCAGATGTGAAGGCAACATCTTCAGCTATTGCGTATCTACAAGAGCAGTAGCTTCTGCTAGCAAGAGCACTATTGCTGGTAGTAACTCGTCTTGTTCTGCATCCCGCACACTCCATCCATCACGATCGATCCAGCACACATGTGTTAGACCACACCCACCCAATTATTGCCACGTGACGGATTCGCTCCATGTGCCAACCCTGCGAGTAAGTTGGCGCGAGCTTACTGAGCGAGTTGATCAGCAGTCATGCCGAAGAAAAAGCGTGGAGTTGACCAGCGTGTCAAGGGGAACGCAAAGGTTCGAGACACCTGTTGTATGAATATCTTTGCGACACCACCAGGCATGTATCTGTGATTATTATTATTCCATATATGTTAGGCTGCCAGCAGTGGTCGTATGGCAGAGCTGCTCAATATGGGAGCAGAAGGAGTCGGGTTTGTTGGATTTGAAGCAGTCTCTAGGGAAGGTTAGCTACAAATGTGCCTCTCCTGGTTGTGAAGAGTGTGATTATAGTATTGGTGATAGGTTAAAAATGTATCTTGATTCTGAAAAAGCAGAGTTAATCCCTTTAAGTGGTAAATCATTTGGTCAAATCAAGAAGGGTTGAGCAGAACAGGTGTTGCTGGCTGCTTGGGTTTTGCAACTACGACCATAATGGTTAATGATATTCACTCCTGAGCTGACGACTATAAAAGCTGACTATTGTGTTTTTGTTTCAACTGATTGATCAAGTACTCGTTCATATGAAGTGTTGTGTCTTCATAATTGTTACTCATCATAGGAGGTGGAGGTGGCAGTAGGATCACAGATGACATGAGCTTGCTCGGAGTGAGTAGCAGTGGTTTTCAAGTGGTCATGAAGCAACTTGGAAAAAGAGATACTACCACAAAACTGAAGGTGAAGCGCTCTACACAGAATAAATTATTTGTCTTGTAAAACTTTTCTTTGAAACAACTTGCTGGTCTTATCAATGTATTGTACTGGTGTGTATTGGGGTCATTCACACGAAGGAATCATGCAACACTATTGATGAAAATGATTCTAAATAACGTCCAATACTCTAAGCCGGATAAATTGTTGTATTGATCTCTTCATTATACAGGCTCTTACTGAATTTTCTCATTTATGTGAGATTGAATCAGTGGAGACAGTAATGACAATCATGAACATATGGCCATTGATGTATAACAAGCTTAGTACGGTGAGCTCTCTACTGCATGTTAGCTACACAATGCTGCCTTGATTATTATTTATATATGGTAATATAACTAGTGTTTTTTTCATAGGACAATGATCATCGAGTTAGAGAAGCCAGTCACAAGTCACTGCAAGCTTGTGCAGAGAAGATTGGGAAAGGACTAGGACCTCATCTGCGTACATTGATCGGTTGTTGGGTTGCCGGGATGTGTGATCCTCATGGTCCCAGCTCATGTGCCGCTCAAGCTGCCTTTGAGTCAGCATTTCCTACCGAGAAGCAGCCGGAAGTGTTCAAGTTTGGAGCCAAAGCCATTGTATCGGTGAGCTATATGAAACCTATGTGCTGCTGTAAATTGGGAAAATTTCGTGGGTAGGAAAATTTTTTGTTAAAATATTTTTGTGGGTAGACGAAAATTAAACACGCCAATTAAGATTTTAAAGCATTCCAAAACACCAAAGCAACACTAAAGACAAAGTGACTTTGATTCCTAGGGGTTACACTGGAGTTAGGGGTGGGGTTACACTGGAGTTAGGGGTGGGGTTACACTGGAGTTAGGGGTGGGGTTACACTGGAGTTAGGTGTGGGGTTACACTGGAGTTAGGGGTGGGGTTACACTGGAGTTAGAGGTGGGGTTACACTGGAGTTAGAGGTGGGGTTACACTGGAGTTAGGGGTGGGGTTACAGGGTGGGACTACACGGCAGTTAGGGGTGGGGTTACACTGGAGTTAGGGGTGGGGTTACACTGGAGTTAGGGGTGGGGTTACACTGGAGTTATGGGTGGGTCTACACGGCAGTTAGGGGTGGGGTTACACTTGTGTTAGGGGTGGGAACTTACCTAACTTTCCAGTTTCTATGTACATGCATCTAATACCAAGTTGTCTCTTCATTGTTGTTCTGTGCTTGATATTCCACAGCATGCGAGAGACGTCGCATTAGTTGAGAATGCTGACACATATAGTGATCCAAAGTAAGTCATCACTCGAGCAATTTCAAATAATTATTTAGTTTCTGTGTTGTCTCATTATGTAATGTAATCCCTCCATCCATGTGGCGAATATTATGTTCCTTGTTCTCTGGAATAATGTTCAATTCCTACATTATACTAGCCCATGTACAGTTACATGATGTGTAAAATGTTTTTATTTTGTCAGAGTTGTTCCTGAGGACGAGAGAGTGCAAAGATACGAGAGAGCTGTGACAATGGCCATTCTTGGGCTTTGCCAAATGTTTAGAAAGTTGCATTCTGCTACAGCGGTAGAGAAAGAATCTGATGTGTGGGAATCCTTTATGACTGAAGCTAGAGTGTGGAAGTTGGCTAAGCATCAGAATCCCTCTGTGAGTAAAAGTTTAGTAAGTATGTAAGAATATTTTTTCTACACATTAAACAGGTTAGATCATCAATATTCAGTCTTGTAGTGGCGTTGTGCTGTCATGAGCCAACATTTGTTACTGCTCACCCTAAGCTGTTGTGTCCATTGGTGCTGTCATCTCTTGGAGAGAGTGAGCCTCTGGTAGTTGGACCATTGTGGGAAGCGGTTCTTCTTATATTATCAGTTATTGAGGCGAGTTATTCCTTTACTCATTGTTATTGTATAGCCATGAATGCTAAAACAACAATTGCCCTGTCAGCATATATGTAATCATCACTTCAATGCCAAATGCTTTCTTAGGCAAGCCTGCAGCACTCATAGCTATCGAACAACTGTCGTATTGAATTTGTGTGTATGTGGGCAAAGTCTGAAACAGCAATGTCACCTAACTATTCTAGTAACACAACATCCTCCCTCTGTCAATTTAGATTATGTTTAGCAGTGAACACAGTTAACCCTCAGAAATCTTATTTTTAGTATCTATTTTATATGACAGATGTTCACTGCTGTTATACAATCTTGTTTTCAGTCGTGGCATACTCATGTGAACACCCAAAAAGCTCTCCTTCCTGGTCTGTGGTCATTGTTAGCAGCTGGTGGTCATGGGTGTGCTCTCACTATATATCCGTGCTTGCTCCCTCTTGCTAGCAAGCTGAAGGAAGTGGCTAGTCAGGAAGACACATTTGATATGAACTTCATGCAACGGATGATGGCTGGGTTAGTTGGGATGATGGCTGGGTTAGTTGGGATGATGGCTGGGTTAGTTGGGATGATGGCTGGGTTAGTTGGGATGATGGCTGGGTTAGTTGGGATGATGGCTGGGTTAGTTGGGATGATGGCTGGGTTAGTTGGGATGATGGCTGGGTTAGTTGGGATGATGGCTGGGTTAGTTGGGATGATGGCTGGGTTAGTTGGGATGATGGCTGGGTTAGTTGGGATGATGGCTGGGTTAGTTGGGACGATGGCTGGGTTAGTTGGGATGATGGCTGGGTTAGTTGGGACGATGGCTGGGTTAGTTGGGATGATGGCTGGGTTAGTTGGGATGATGGCTGGGTTAGTTGGGATGATGGCTGGGTTAGTTGGGATGATGGCTGGGTTAGTTGGGATGATGGTTGGGTTAGTTGGGATGATGGCTGGGTTAGTTGGGATGATGGCTGGGTTAGTTGGGATGATGGCTGGGTTAGTTGGGATGATGGCTGGGTTAGTTGGGATGATGGCTGGGTTAGTTGGGATGATGGCTGGGTTAGTTGGGATGATGGCTGGGTTAGTTGGGATGATGGCTGGGTTAGTTGGGATGATGGCTGGGTTAGTTGGGATGATGGCTGGGTTAGTTGGGATGATGGCTGGGTTAGTTGGGATGATGGCTGGGTTAGTTGGGATGATGGCTGGGTTAGTTGAGATGATGGCTGGGTTAGTTGAGATGATGGCTGGGTTAGTTGGGATGATGGCTGGGTTAGTTGGGATGATGGCTGGGTTAGTTGGGATGATGGCTGGGTTAGTTGGGATGATGGCTGGGTTAGTTGGGATGGTGGCTGGGTTAGTTGGGATGATGGCTGGGTTAGTTGGGATGGTGGCTGGGTTAGTTGGGATGGTGGCTGGGTTAGTTGAGATGATGGCTGGGTTAGTTGGGATGATGGCTGGGTTAGTTGGGATGATGGTTGGGTTAGTTGGGATGATGGCTGGGTTAGTTGGGATGATGGCTGGGTTAGTTGGGATGGTGGCTGGGTTAGTTGGGATGATGGCTGGGTTAGTTGGGATGATGGCTGGGTTAGTTGGGATGATGGCTGGGTTAGTTGGGATGATGGCTGGGTTAGTTGGGATGATGGCTGGGTTAGTTGGGATGATGGCTGGGTTAGTTGGGATGATGGCTGGGTTAGTTGGAAAATGCATGAAGAGTAGTTAGTTGGTTATGTACTTCTCTCGGAAGTTGTTGTGATATATAGTATGTTGTTTTAAGCTCAACAGTGATAAACACTCAGTTTAATAACCATTCAGTTTAATAACCATTCAGTTTAATAACCATTCAGTTTAACTACTAGGAATGGGCGATAAGGAAAACTACTATCACTACCGACTGCATCATGTGTCACGATAAATTTAATAAAGCCTGCTCCTTTATTATATATCATTGCTGCTCGGCAATGATTTGTAGGGATGACCTCGAACTAAGGTGGCGGCTACTCATGTGTGAAAATGAGTTATCGCACATATCTCTACTGTTATACATTTCTACTGTAAGCACTTGTAGGAAGTCTACAAGTGCTTACACTTCAATTGTCTGTTTCGATTGTCTGTTGTCTCAAAGTAGTTTTGTACCATACAAAACATCAGATATGGGAATAAGTTGATATGTACAGTACAAATATTATTATGTTACTAATATTTATCATTGGTTTATTGTTTCTAGTCTCGACTCTGATAGACCGAGATCATCACCGTCTGAGTGTGAGATGATTATGGCAACATTCTCTGAGTGCATGCTGTACTTTATATCACACGATGCAGGATCACCATGTGCACACTCCTCTGATCTTCTTACTTTAGTAAGTGGCTAGATCTGCATATTGTTTTTGATTTGGAAAAAGTACTTTTATACGTGTGACACAATCAGGAGCGTATGAATGGAAGGAGAGTGCAACTGTCAACCGTTCGTGAACGCCAACCGAGTATAGCTAATTAGATTCACACCAGTCAGCTTAGAACTTCTGAAAGATTTTGTACTTCATTATTTATGCGTGGCGTACGTTTTTGTTCATGTGATCAACAAGTTAGTTCCAAGCTGGTAGCTGCATTCTTCGAGCGTAACGACAGAGAATGCTACAAATACATTGTTGAGTAGGATCCTTGAAAGCACAGGGAACAGTGTTCAACTCGCAATTGTGTGACGTGGAATATTTATTGATAATGGCATTATTCTGAAGGCACTAAAGTTGCACTCTCTTTCTGTTCATGCGCCCCTAGCACAATGTATTGTTTTAGCTACCGAACATCATATTATTTTTGTGCCCTGCATATTTCCTGAATTGGAACTAAAGCTTTGTGTTTGAGTGCCTTAGCTAAATCCATCAGTTGCTATCATGTACATGCTTTTGAGCAATACCAATTTTTTGTGAAAGTAAGATCATTCAAGAAATTGTCGTCTGTGAATCTACGGTAATAAGGAAGGATGTCTCATTGATTTGATTTACTTTACTTTTAAATTATCGCATGCTTATGAGGTTACAAGTTACTCTTTATCTTCAGATAATACAACTTGTTGACAGAAGTATCCAATCTGCATCTGCAAGTCAGAGTTTAGCAGTAGCAATGGGTGTGGTCAATGTGCTATCACGTATCGAGAGTCTCTGCCAAAAGATTGTTCCACTTCATTCTTCACTTGATATGCTATGGAAGAGCCTGGAACAGCAGCTGATGATTCATCTTAAATCTGACAATGATAAGGTACGGATGTATTCAAGCTGTATTTGTTTATTTGCTGTCATTATTATTAACCTCTATTTACTATTAGTTATTGTCTTCACGCGAGGGCATTAACCGACATTAATGACCGCTGGAAAGTCGGTTGCCCGAGTAACGGTCGAGGGTGCAGCCCGAGACTGTACGAGGGCAACCGACTTTCCCGAGGTCATTAATGTCGGTTAATGCCCGAGTTGTGTAGGGCAATAAATGATTTATTACATAGTTCATCACTGTGAGCGCAATAACATTGCGAGTTTTTCAAACTCGCAAAGACGCAACGGTCTGTTGCTATAGAAGACGCTACGCGCGGTCAATAACCTACATTAATACCCTCGAATAGAGCAATCCGATTGGTGAAAGATGACGTACTATGTAATAATAATTATTATTGTTTTCTATTCATAATAATTATTGTGGTGATTTTACTTTGTAGGTGATAGGCAGAGTTGGCACTTTCTTGAAGTGTTTCTGTGTTAAGACAGAAGCTAGTTCTCAATCAGCTGAAAGGAAATCAGTACGATTTTCATCACATTCGTCTGCAGAACAAATGCAGTCTTCAACTGTCACAAGCAGTGTCTCTCGTACTTCTGTACAATGTGCTAAGTATATCAAGTCGGTTGTGATCTCAGGTTTTGTCGTTTGCTTGAATCACATCTATCACTCTTCTTCATTACCTCACATTGTGTTGCTGAAGCTAATTCTGCAATATTATGGCGACAGAGATTTTGTTAGCAAGTTGAGCCAGCGCATTTGCGAAGAAGACGAGGAACTAAATTCTGTATTGAGTCACACACGCAAAAACTTTGAATATGGAGAAATCGAAGAAGAATCAAAGAGATGCGTTTCTCTAGTTCACCTGTTAGCAAGCCTGGCGGAGCCATCGTCTGTGCAGACCAATTGTGTCCAGTTGACGGATACGCTGCTTGATTGTATCTTATCGTTGCTTATCTGTGGGATTCTTCATGAGAAATTGATCAATCAAATTTTGGTGTCATTCATACAGGTACTGTGCACGCTACATTTGATAATATATTTATTGTTATTTTTTTGCAGAGAAACAGAGATTGGCTTTCACTTGTGACATTGAAGGTTCGTGCATTTGACTACCATCTGCTATCTTAGAGCACTTAGAGTATAGCTCAATGTTATTGACCAATCAGATTTATTAAATCCGAGGATCTATTTGCTGTAGAGACCATCCGCGAACGGATAGAGTCCTTCTGCGAACAGATAAACCACAGTTTGCTTAGTGAGAGCAAGCCATAAAATTGTTATAACAAGAACACGTGATGTGAGGCTTGAACACGTGTGAGCGTGAGTGAGTTCTAGAAACAAACTTCTTGTTGCGTCAAAAAGCCACTAGAAGACGCGAAAGCGATGGCGAAAAGACGGTAGGAGACGAGACAGAGTACCAGCAAGGTGTAACAAGACATGGAAAGCCGTTTAGCGACATACTCTAGCTAAACTCGCCTGTGTTTTCCCATCGCTGAAGTACGGCCGTATTCTTCACAAACATTTGCGCAGCGTCGAAAATTCCTTGTTGGATAGCAACGGTTGCTATACTCTAAGCCGGTTAGAGACCTCGGCCAACGGGATCTACGCGGTATAGAAACCCTCGAGTTGCCATAGAACCCTCGCGCTACGCGCTCGGTTCTATATGGCTTCCTCTCGGGTTTCTATACCGCGTAGATCCCTTGGCCTCGGTCTCTAACCTATACATAGCCATGCAAACAGAGTTACAGAGTTCCATGAGTTACATGCAAACAGAGTTACAGAGTTCCATGTTACATAGAGTGAGAAACAGAGATTGGCTTTCACTTGTGGCATTGAAGGTTCGTGCATTTGACTACCATCTGCTATCTTAGAGCACATGGAGTGGTGTTACCATTGCTCCTTGAGTAGAGACACACTTATAGTACTAGTGTCTTGATGGTCACTCATCATTTGACAGCATAATGTTTCTGGTTCCTAATCAGACTACAATGTACGCTGGGTTGATTAACATTGCCGCTAGACAATGCTATGTAGGGATTACGGCAAATTAAGATGGCGTCTACTCATGTTATGTATGCACTTCTAATGGGTAAAGTAGCAAGAGCTGTCCTTTACTAAACTATGCTTCCCGACCAATAATTCTAGCCTTTGGTTTTGTGTGCAATCCATTACATTCCTTAATCAGTCTTCTATTTTCTCAATGTAGCTGTTATCTATTGGCTGGTTAGAGCAACTAAAGTCAGTGTTGTGTGCCTCTGAGGATCTTGTCCTTCAAGCAGTGTTTGATCAACCCCTCTCTCCAGATACACGACCTTGGAAATTACTAGAAGCTTTCACTTCTACTACTGCTAACATCAGAACTCTTAAAGAAATGGATGTTGCTGTGTTGATTGTAAACCGCATGTGTAGTATAGTGGAGGACATGCTTGCAGTAGAAGAGGAGCTGTGGAAAGAAAGGAAGCATCTTCTAGGACTGTTGTGTCAACTGGATCCTATATTTGTCCAGGTATGTATGTACACTGACCAGCATGTGACCAGCATGTGATCAGTGTGGTTATGAGCCATCTCTGTAAACTGCAAACACCAGAAACAAGAAAGCCAGCTCTGTGATATACCATTAAAAAGTCAATAGGAATTGATTAGCTGGCTCTCCAGCCAACTAATCACGGCTGGAATGCTTACATGAAAGAAAAAGTCTAGTTCCTATAGCGGGTAATTTTGGTGGGAGGAACTTTTGGCGAATCGTCAAGCATTCATCAAAATAAAATTCGCCAAAAATCTGATTTTTCTATTGCAGTAATACGTGAGCCAGGCACTTGATGCCAAAATTAAATTCGCCAATACGCAAAATCTGGGTCATTCGCCAAAATATTGACCCTCCAAACTTACCCGCTATACGATGGTTTGTGGTAAGCAGTGTGATATGAACATGATGCCAAGCGGGTTCAACCTTATCATTAGTCTCATAACCATTCTATATTCTGTTCTACTGTACTATTGTCAATCAAATGTACAGAGTGAAAGGTGTGAAGTGATTTATTTAAGCTTTTTAATGATTCCACAACAATTAGTTGTTTGATCACAATCAATATAGTCAGGATACGAAAAAAGGAGCCTCAAACTCCAACAACTAGCGTTTCGAACAAATAATTCAACTGTTTTTTCCTTTTATGGATAGTGCTCAAAAACACTACTTGTATGTGGAGTTCAATGCTCCTTTCTCATTATGTGGTCCTGTTAGTCTAGACATGTATTACATTGTCTTGTCTTCTCTAATAGAAAGCTTCAAGTTCTATTGAACATCTTATGATTAGTTTGTTGAAATGGAGCATGCGTTCAGAAGGTTAGCTGTTCAAATGATTAGCTCAATAATATAGCTGGTCCTAGTCATAAAGTAGCTTTGTGAATCATAAAATAATGTTAGTGTACAAATTAGTACTTGCCATTGTGTGTATTTGCGATCAGAACAATCAATTTTGCTTATTGCTATTGAACTTCTTATACAGCTAGGGTCTTATCATAGAGAATGGTAGAAAGTAGCTTGTCAGTTGTCTATTTGATGTATTGCACTAGTAGAGGGTGTTTGTTGTGTTTATACGCCTGTTTTGGTTTCCATCTAGCTTGCCTGTCACAGTCGCTAAATGTCATTGCTGAGTGCTATTCTCATCTATTGTCTTCTCTCCCGAACATTTCTGGTCACTTGGCATTTGCTGTGTCGTCACATTTGACTGACATTGATCCTTCCCATCCTCTGACTTTGGACAGGTATGTGCAAGTGATAGACTCTTGTTATGTGGGTTTGCAGGGTAATAAAAACTGATTAAAATCTGGAAGACTTAATTGTTTTACTCGTTATAGTTGGTTATTTCCAGTATGGCCTATACTGATCATGATGACCTCTCAACAATTAGTGGTGTTCAACTGCATTGTCTTCTTATTAATGCTAACCATGTGACCTCCAGCGAATCAGATCGTCCAGATAGTGTTACCTACCCATGCCATCATGTAAAGCACACCTTTTGTGCATGCACGCTCGTGCATTATCATGCGTTCTCAACCCTTATTGGCTACGCCCTGTTACTTTAAATTGCACCACCAAGAGTGGTTTGAATAATCTTTTATAGTTAGATAATGATCTTATCATACTGGTCAGTTAGAAAAGTGCTGTATGATAGACATGTATTGACTATATATTATGTTATGTACTAAAGTGTTGTATGATAGACATGTATTGACTATATATTATGTTATGTACTAAAGTGTTGTATGATAGACATGTATTGACTATATATTTTGTTATGTACTAAAGTGTTGTATGATAGACATGTATTGACTATATATTATGTTATGTACTAAAGTGTTGTATGATAGACATGTATTGACTATATATTATGTTATGTACTAAAGTGTTGTATGATAGACATGTATTGACTATATATTTTGTTATGTACTAAAGTGTTGTATGGTAGACATGTCTTGACTATATTATGTTATGTACTAAAGTGTTGTATGATAGACATGTATTGACTATGTTATGTACTAAACCTTGTACTTGTCACAGGTTATTGAAGATATCTATTGTATTCTACTGTCTGCATAATAATCTCCCTTTACACAAACTTATCGGACATTTTTGTGATCTACTGACGGCAGCTTTTAACAACATCACAGAGGTAATTTATAGTAGTATTATTCCATAGTAGATGGAGCCATGAGACGTACAGTAATTGTGTTGTGTGTCTTGACGTCCTGAATCTTACCAGAATGTCCATGCGTGATCCTCTGATCGAATTTGGGTCAGCAATCATTTTAGTGAGGGACCGTTTGACTTCGCTGAAGCATCATAGACGATTCGCACCTTCGTAGTGGCTTGTTTCGTCTCACTACTGTGTGGTGATAGTGTGATCGTGTGGCTGTGGTTGTGTAACAACTTTCACAACTCCTTGTTTGATTCTGATCCTGAATGATAGCGTCATAATCTTTCAAGAGTGATTGAAGGCGGTGGTGTAGTCCATGCGGACGCCCACATGCAAGCTGGAAGTTGTCTGGTGAGGTGGTCTTCTACAGCAGCGTAACTTGATAGCAACCATCCTTGCGGATAACTGTGTTCTCAACTCTGTTAAGAGTCACAGCTCTGTTCCCAAGGACTCTAGCTCCCACAATGATCGTAATGTGTCAGGCCGTCTGTGTCTCTTGTGCAGTTGTACTGATGTGTAGAGTGTGAGTTGCTAGAAGACTTGAAGTTGCCTTGTGTTGTTTCCATGGGTACTCAGCCGAGTCTAGTTTCTACAGCGACCAATCCACCTTTGCATTGCTTCGTATGTTCCATGACGAATCACCAGTAATGATCAGGTCCTATGAGGACTTCAAACTGCAGAGGTTCTTGATCGTTAGAGTAGTCTTCTAAGTCTAGTTGGTCCAAGGCTTGATGATATCGATTGAGCAATGATGGCACCGTTATCAGTGGAAGCTCAAGGGTTTCATTGTTTTTCTCTCTCTCTCAGCCCAACATGGTTGACCCATAATATTCTTGAGGTTCCTTGAGAGTGGTATCAAATGCTGCTATTGAAGCTGCTGTTTATCCTTCGTGAGGGCTTCTTTTAGATGAAATCATGCTGTTAGTTAAAAACAGGAATTAATTTTTTTGCTTACTGATGGTCACAAGTGCATGGCTGATACTGCAGTCAAATAAATTACTAAATGTCATTATTTCCTTCCTGTTCAATGAATAGTTTACTATACGTTGTAGCAAATTATTTTTGCTCCTGTCATGTATTTCCTTTACCTACTCTACTGAGCTGTTGGACAGCATGAAAGGATATGTCTCCCATCCTCTACCAGGGGTTCATTGACTTTGACTCGGCCCCTGCATTCCATCATCCACTCACCAATAGCATTGGGGCCCTCTGTGCTGCCCAGGTACACTGTAACTCCTTTTCTGAAAGGGTCCGTCTTGGATGCCTTTTTTCTGACTGACGCCACCGAGGTGTTTGTAGAGGAGTCAAACAGTGCATCGCCATATGTGAAGTGACAGCCGGGGTCGAACGCCGCTAGCGAAGGAACCGTAATTTCTCCCGAGCGTAGAAACTCGAAGAAGGCTGTACAGTAGGCTGCCCATAGCATCACGTGGCTGTAGTCCGTGCACTTCTTTTCTAAGACCACTCAAACTTTCAGCAGTAGATCCGGCGTGATGGGAAGCCGGGTCTTGGGGGGCCCCGTGCGCTGAGGCGCGACCTCTCCCAGACTTTTTGCATGGCTGATCCTCTGCTGGGACCTTGCATTGGGTACGGGGATGGCGACCTCTGCACTCAGAGCATATTTTTCCAGTCCAGGCACACATTGAATGCTCTTTTGCGGTTTCCCTGATTCCCTAGGTCTTTCTGCAACTTTCTGCTTGGTTCACCGGCAGCCCTGTCGGAACCAGTGCCTGTGTCAGCAGCCTGCATGGCTCTAGCCCGACCCTTGCTTGTTAACTTATTTTAACCCTTGTTTAAATGCATTGTGGGAGGGGACCAGACTCACTGGATGATTAGTCCATGCAGACGCCCACATGCAAGCTGGAAGTTGTCTGGTAGAGGTGGATGATCCTTCTTCCACAGCAGCGTGACTTGATAGCAACCATCCTTGCGGATAACTGTATTCTCAAACTCTATTAATAGACACGGTTCTGTTTTCAAGGACTCTAGCTAGCTCCCACAATGATCGTAATGTGTCAGAGCGTCTGTGTCTCATGTGTGGTTGTACTGATGTGTGGAGTGTAGGCTGCTAGAAGACTTGAAGTTGTCTTGTCGTTTTCCCTGCGTACTGGCCTGAGAGTACTCAGCCGAGTTGAGTTTCTACAGCGACCAATCCACCTACGCATTGCTTCTTGTGTCCCATGACGAATCACCAGTAATGATCAGCTCCCATCAGGACGTCGATCTGCAGAGATTCTTGATCGTTAGAGTAGTCTGCTAAGTCTAGTTGCTCAAGGCTTGATGATATCGATTGAGCAGTTAGTGGTTCACATAATGATGGATGGTACCGTTATCAGTGGAAGCTCGAGGGTTTCACTGTTCTTCAGTCATAGCCCAACCTGTATGACCCATATTCTTGAGGTTCCTTGAGAGTGGTATCAAATGCGGCTATCGAAAGCTGCTGTTTATCCTTCATGAGGGATTCTGTCAGCTGAACTCATACTGTTAGTTAAAAACGAGAAATATGTTATTGTTTTGCTTACTAACCTCATTAAGTGCTGCAAGTAGGACTACTTACTATAAGGTTAATCGAGGGTGAATATGTGCCTTCTTCGAGCCAGAACTCTTGAACAGTAACTTTTCTCATACTTTTTTACTCGTTGGCCCACGAAATCATACGACTGAGAAAACCTGTTTGTCCGCTGTTAGCAAACTTTAACATAGAAACTGTTCACCTGAAGGTCTCCATTATCAAGCTTCTGTTTGCTACCCACTGATATGGTCACCGCATAACGATACTCACTAACATCATGATTGTGTGCAATCTATCTGTGGTATTCTGCGCTGCAGGTATCAGCCACCTCTATTGTGCTTAGCATGATAATTATTGTGTTCTACACATGTGTTGTCCTCATAACTACATGATTGATTATGTTCATTATTTTCAGGATATTGTTCCAGTATCAAGTTTTATCCAGTTCTGTGAAGGATCATTACTCTACTCTCCTTGTGCTCATTCGTCTCCTCCTACCCTGTATGATACTGTTCCCCATTTTCTTCATCCTATTCTCACTTTCGTCATCCTCTGCTGTAATCAGCAAGTCCTAGTTGACTGTATGTCATGTTTGCCTGGCTCTGAGCAGCTTTCTGTTCTTATTGAAAAACGTGTATTGTCACAAAGAACAAGTGAATTGAAAATATCATTGAAAGACGACAACCTTATTGAAATGTGGCAGAAAGTTATTACAGGATGCCTTGTTGTGGTAGAAACCACCTCTTCATCATCACTGAAGCAAACATCAACACACTTGGTAAGGGCACTGGTAGTGTGTGTGTTAGTAGTTGATTTTAGTATACATGATGTGCTTCATCATTGGTAGAACCATACTTAGAGTGCATACTTTGCCAACTTTGGTCTAAGATTACCTGTTGAAAGTGAAGAGAAGTGTGTTGTCAGCCATTTTAGTGTGATAATTGCTAAAATGTGCAATACGGAATAATTATTTTAAAGCATGTATAGGTTTCATCATTGACCCAGGTGTAGTATCCATCTTACTAAACTAAGATCTATTCTACTGTATGTATGCATTGTTGGTGACTATTGCGTAAATCAAATCAATTGTGTACATCAAATATTCATTTTTGGTATTCACATTACACTATTTATTTTAGGAATCAATGGTAATATCTGTATGTCAATCCATCATCAACATTTGCTTTACTGATGAAAAATTCGTAATGACACTTGTCATTTCACTGTTAGAAAGGTTCGTGTGACAGCATGCTATTGGTATAATACAGTACTGGTACACTGTGCAATGGTATTGTTCTCATTTCAGACTATCAACTACTGGTGGAATGTTGTGGGCACTGGTTGTCCGAAGGATCATTATGATACTGAGATCACATGATTCGAAAGGAACTATATTGAGACAGTTATTTGAGTAAGTTAGTTATTTGAGTGACTTTGGTTGACATCATTTCACTAATCCCGACAGACACATACATACATACATACATACATACATACATACATACATACATACATACATATATCAGTTTTGCCTGATGACTAATACTAGTTATTAATTTTCATAGTAGATCGTCTACCAACCAAGTACCCTTTTTGGTGAATTCCTCCACTAGTTCTAGTTGCAAGTCATTGCCCATGAAACTGTTCACACATTCTGTGTGTGCCAAAAATGGCATTACTAGCATATGATAATAGACATACTTCAGTGGATCGTTAGAATATAACAGATTTGTTATATAATTATATAGTTCATTTGCATCTTCTTATACAGACGCATTGTCTCTGATGTCACTAATGGGTCGTGCTTGCAGGTCATGCTATCTGCATGTGTTGATGGTTGTGATTGGCAGTCAAATGCTTTGATATCAACTGCTAAACGATCCTTAGTTACAAGTGAGTGTCACTGTCAATGCATTACATGATTGTCCGACTATCAAGCTACCGAAAATAGACTTTTGTAATGTATGCAACTTTGAGCATCAATAATAAGCATTGCTTTCTAATTATTACACAATAACTAAATGTGCTTCTACTCTCTAATTTGCCTCTGTGCCGACACATTGGTATGTCAGTACTTGACTTCATCTAATTTCCATCAAACAACTTCAGATAATTTAAACACGAAACTTTATAACCTAATATATATTTCTCATTAGTTAATAAGTGATTTATTGTATAAAAATCTTTAGTTTTACCAAGTTTGTTTTATGTATAGACTCAGGTATTGTCATTGGGTGTCTTTCTCTTATACCGTCATCTTTTGACCTTTTGTCATTGGCTGGGTCAGCTCTGAGTTATCATGCTTCACAGCAATCTGAAGGTCATCTCACTTTGTATGAAGAGTAAGTTGATTGTGTCATTGTAAGAATTACCCTGGACCAAGCTCTAGTATACTGGACCAAGCTCTAGTATACTGGACCAAGCTCTAGTATACTAGACCAAGCTCTAGTATACTGGACCATGCTGTAGTATACTGGACCAAGCTCTAGTATACTAGACCAAGCTCTAGTATACTGGACCATGCTGTAGTATACTGCACCAAGCTCTAGTATACTGGACCAAGCCCTAGTATACTGGACCAAGCTTTAGTATACTGGACCAAGGTCTAGTATACTGGACCAAGCCCTAGTATACTGGACCATGTTCTAGTATACTGGACCAAGCTCTAGTATACTGGACCAAGCCCTAGTATTCTGGACCAAGCTATAGTATACTGGACCAAGCCTGTTATGTTTGCTAGAATGCCAGTTAGCATATGTATGAGTCACTAGCAGTTAGAGGCACCTCCATGTGACAGTTAGAGGCACCTCCATGTGGCAGTAAGAGGCACCTCCATGTTGTTTCTTGGAGCCACTCTCTTAGTATACAATGCCAACTATGTGACTAAACACTCTGTAGCAACCCAAGAGCTCATGTTATGAGTAATGTTTGTGTTGTATAGTGCTGCAGTTTCTAGCAAGGATCCAACTTCTTTTTCTCTCATATATCTAATGATCCAACTTGTGGAGGCTCAGAATGTTCCTGATGGCTGCTGGGATATGGTATTATGCACTGCTGTTAGTTTAATACAGGTTAGTACAGGTTAGTACAGGTTAGTACAAGTTAGTGCAGGTTAGTACATGTTAGTACTGGTTAGTACAGGTTAGTACGGGTTAGTACAGGTTAGTACAGGTTAGTACAAGTTAGTGCAGGTTAGTACATGTTAGTACAGGTTAGTACAGGTTAGTACAGGTTAGTACAAGTTAGTGCAGGTTAGTACATGTTAGTACTGGTTAGTACAGGTTAGTACGGGTTAGTACAGGTTAGTACGGGTTATTACAAGTTAGTACAGGTTAGTACGGGTTATTACAAGTTAGTACAGGTTAGTATGGGTTATTACAAGTTAGTACAAGTTAGTGCGGGTTAGTACAGGTTAGTACAAGTTAGTACAGGTTAGTACAGGTTAGTATGTACAGGTTAGTACGGGTTAGTACAAGTTAGTACAGGTTAGTACAGGTTAGTACAGGTTAGTACGGGTTATTACAAGTTAGTACAGGTTAGTACAGGTTAGTACAAGTTAGTACAGGTTAGTACGGGTTATTACAAGTTAGTACAGGTTAGTATGGGTTATTACAAGTTAGTACAAGTTAGTGCGGGTTAGTACAGGTTAGTACAAGTTAGTACAGGTTAGTACAAGTTAGTACAGGTTAGTACAGGTTAGTATGTACAGGTTAGTACGGGTTAATACAAGTTAGTACAGGTTAGTACAGGTTAGTACGGGTTATTACAAGTTAGTACAGGTTAGTACAGGTTAGTACAAGTTAGTACAGGTTAGTATGGGTTATTACAAGTTAGTGCGGGTTAGTACAGGTTAGTACAAGTTAGTACAGGTTAGTACAGGTTAGTATATACAGGTTAGTACGGGTTAGTACAAGTTAGTACAGGTTAGTACAGGTTAGTATGTACAGGTTAGTACGGGTATTGACATGCTTTTGCATCCTTGTTTGTAGAGTAACTGAAATATTCTATTCTTATATGATGTTTTTCCTTTTCCAGTTACTTTCAGATACCACTGAAGGACTATCAATGGATTCCTGCATATTGTTTTGTGCCGGACTAAAACTATGCTTTACGCTACAAAAAGAGCTTTCTCAATATCTTGACTCTTCTGTTTTATCTCAACGAAGTACGGAATGGGCAGAGTTTTTTCTTCCTTCTATTCGGGCATGTCTCCTTCCCATGTTTCTCTCAGGTAAGCCGTGTTGCGTCACATGTCAATAGTTATTTGTAACAGCATTTAACAAAGTATGCACAGTGTGAGTACCCAAACACCAAGCTCATCCTCCTCCTCCGTGATTGGTTCTGCTTGTGTTGTGAAGGTGTTTCATCTCTAAATGTAATGTAGTTCTAATATCTCCATGTGTTTCAATGTGAGCACTCCGCTCGTGCGTTACGTCATCTCGACCGTTATTGCGTCATTCTCGTGCATGCATAGACATGGACTCCCTCAGCTGTAAGAAATCTGAATTTTATACTACCTGATGCTGCAAATTTTGTTAGTAGTCACAGTGACACATGTTATGATGGTTCACAGTGAGTGAGTGAGTGAGTGAGTGAGTGAGTGAGTGAGTGAGTGAGTGAGTGAGTGAGTGAGTGGGTGAGTGAGTGAGTGGGTGAGTGAGTGGGTGAGTGAGTGAGTGGGTGAGTGAGTGAGTCCTTTGCCGTTCGGTTGACTCTGTCGAAGGCTTAAGGCAAAATAATTGCTCGTGAATAAAAACTGAGACACAAGCTTACAGAAACCATTACGAAGTGCATCGGTACGTAGCCATAGTGATGTACAGAGCATGCCATCATGATCACTCTGACAAACCAGATGTCATTCGTTATTTTTCTTGCTATTTTTATAATAAGAACCATGAACATGATCATAATAAAAATTAATAATAACCAATGTAGTCTGCTCTTGGTCACAATATTAATGTACATTATTGATTCTCAGATAAGACGTCATGTTGGTCTGAAAGGAGCTACTCTCATCTGTTGAGCTATCATTTGTGTAAAGCAGTCGACGTCATCTGTCAGCCATTGAATTGTCCTCTGGAACCACTATTTGAATTAGTTGCTACTAACCCTCTATATCCTGTACAGATCACAGCCTTCAAGTTAGTTAGCAGGTATGTGCAATGGTTATAATTACCGTATTTGTTCTAAAAATTCAGCACTAAATAAATAATTTCAGATTTGTTTGCCCAATATTTGTGGCAGAAGTTCCAGAAGCGCTGAATGATTAGAGGTGTGGCGACGAGCACGTGTTGAACAAGAACGCGTGTACAGCTCTTTTCCACGAAGCACAGGACTTTTCGTGTCGGGCTGTTGACTTACTGTGACGAAGAATCAGAGCGCTTGCCGAAACTTAGAGGTTTAGTACGCATTTCAGCGACAACGTGCCGAAAAATACGGGGTGGCGAATCTTTAGAAGAAATATGGTAATTGAGTTTTTGCCTAATTATGTTTTTTTTTTCTGTATTTGAAGTGCTGCATGTCTGCGATCATTTGCTAGTATTCTCATTTGCTAGTATTCTCATTTGCTAGTATTCTCATTTTGTTCCCATCTACATCAGGGTTTTGGTTTCAACCAATGTGGTCATTGAGGGACTCGATGTTCCTAAACAGTCTTCTGAGAAGCAAGAAATCAGGTAATTTTAATGATCGGGAATAATTGAATTCATGTGCATCAATGTTGATGCCATGTGATGCATTCTCCATGATGACATAGCAATACGTCTACAACATGATGTAACGATACTGTTCTATGCCTCAGTGGGCGGAGCCCAATAGGTATACTGTAATAGCGTTGTCTGTCTGTTACACCATTTGCAATACAGCCAATATTATCTCAGCATCTGGTTGTGACATTTGAATGCTGCATGCCATGTTCTGTTATAGCATTACAGCTGCAGTTACTGTGTGTTGGTGAAGCAGTGTTGCTGTTCAGTATGCATGCACTTCCACCGAGGCATGTCACATACTGAAGCATGTTCAGTGTTGCTGTTCAGTCTGCATGCACTTCCATCGAGGCATGTCACATACTGAAGCATGTTCAGTGTTGCTGTTCAGTATGCATGCACTTCCACCGAGGCACGTCACATACTGAAGCATGTTCAGTGTTGCTGTTCAGTATGCATGCACTTCCATCGAGGCATGTCACATACTGAAGCATGTTCAGTGTTGCTGTTCAGTATGCATGCACTTCCACCGAGGCACGTCACATACTTTGGTGCTTTATTCTGTATAGTGTCAGAATTCTTCAATCACTGTTTGCTAAGTCGCTTGAGCAAGTGAATCTTGATGTGGCATTCTTTGAGGAGCAACAGAATACCAACACTGTGGCGTACATGTTGATTTGGAAACTACTAACAGAAGCAATGGCTGTTTGTCAGGCTGAGGTGAGACGCCATGGCCTCATGCAGCTTAACGTTGGTTTGATTAGACTAGAGTTGTATTGACGGAATGGCTAAAGGACCAGTCTCTGATGGAACACCTACTACATGGTTTGTTTAAATATCTCTTGGAATGGAGGACATCTTTACCAGATGTAGCAACTGAATTATCAGGTATATGACAAACCTTTGATTTTACTTATAAATTCAGTTTCGCTAAGATTTTATTTTTGGTGTGCTTCCGAGTATAGTTGACTAAAGATTTTCTGTGGCTTCAGTATTATAAACTACCCAATATCAACTAGCTCAGAAAGCGCTTCTGATATTTTTAGCAGTCAACACTGTTACACAATCAGTGCTTGTGCTGATAGTTCCAATTGATTGGTGAACTTTAATGTCATGTTTTATCATCTTCTAGTGTCACTTGTCCCTAATCTGGAGCATTTGGCTTTCCTGGTATACTTGTCTGTTTCTAAGCAGTTCCCACAGATGCTCAGACAATGGTACCTGACGCTGGATAAACAGACGTCTGTACAAGTAATGAAGTATGTCACTCAATGTGTTTTAGACTAATTCTGTACCTAATATTCACAAGTTTCACAAATTTTAACACGAGAATTTGGCACGTCATAAATATTTATTCATGATTAATTTGTGTGGGCACAAGTGGTAACCTTTAATCCATGTTTTTATTGATTGAGCATTCACAATAATTATATTGAAATTATTTTTCTTTTTTTGAAAACCCAACTTTTTGGTGCAAAATGTTGTTTGAACGTCTGGTCTGACGTTTGTATGCACTTTAGTTTGAACTAGTGATTAGTCTGGTCTGACGTTTGTATGCACTTTAGTTTATTTGAGAGAAGCATCAGAGGCTTTCAATGAAGTGGGGTGATATGATGGAACAGTTGCCCTGCCAACGAAAGCAACAATGTTTTGGGAAAGAATAATAAACCTTTCACTAACTGAATATATATTATTTCACTGCCCACAAGATGTTACATAGCGCTATTCCGTGTAGCTTCACCTCTGGCAAGGTCAGTCCTCGACTATGGACGGAAGAGGTTGAGAAAATACAGTCAAGTGATACCAAGATTGGTAACATGGAGGTGAGCTAATGTTTCTGTACGATACCAACACTGAGTGCACAGTAGGAATTTAGGAATTAGCATTGCTCGTTTTAAGTAATAGTTAGATCACACTGTGGATTGACACGCCCTCGTGCTTTATAACTGCATAATACACTGCCACAATGTGATCTAACTGATTCAGAGCTTACCAAGTGACCTCGCCTAACGTGTGCCTGACCAGTGCCTCTAAGTGTGCGTTGCGTGATATAATGCATTGTGACACATTCCGAGCGATCCGATTGGCTGGAGGTCACATGGTATGCTCTAGTATTTTTAATGCGATAGTCGTCATGGTATTTTGTTTTTTGCAAGGTCAAAGTATATTATGGAGGCGCTCAAGAAGTTGCTGTTATATACAGAGTGGATGAATTTAGCATTGAGCTAGCAGTATGTGTTCCAGCCAGTTATCCACTACAAGTACCTTCGATTAAAGAAGGAAGAAGAGCTAGAGTGGATATTAACCAATGGAAGAAGTGGCTACTTCAACTCAGTGTATTTGTTGCAAATCAGGTATTTGAACTTCTTTAATGAATAGATAATAGTGCTGCACACTTGTTAGCTACTAGATAGTTAGTTGTATGCTTCTTGTTGAGATCAAAGACCCCACCATTATACCTCCCAGCACACTCCCTATATAGGCAAATTGCTGTGAGACATCAGTAAAACACGAGTGTCCTATACATTAGCTTTTGTTTTTATTATTGTTTTTATTATGGATTTGTTTTATTGATGTATAGAATGGCTCTATATTGGATGGTCTCATGTTATGGAAAAGTAACCTGGATAAACACTTTGCCGGGTTCGAGGACTGCATGATCTGCTTCTCTGTTATTCACAGCTCTAACTTCTCTGTACCAAAGATGACCTGTCGTACTTGCAAGAAAAAATTCCATTCTTCCTGTCTAGTGAGTTGTTACTGTCTTGACTGCAAGCTGTGTACCGTATAGCCGGTTTTTTTCGCTGGTCAAATTTTCTTTAGCCAAATTTTGGCTGGGTCTAATTTTCGTCACAGAGCCACGTCACAGAACTTTTTAAATAGGCAAAAAGAATTTTTCGAAATCTAATTTTCGACCCGCACCAGCCGTTCGAAAATTAAATCCTCATGAAAATAACCGGCTATACGGTATGTGGCCTCGCCATTAGTGACCTGGTAATGACTGTCGCACTTGTCCGAGATTCTATGTATACTTCACAGTATAATCTACTGTTCATGTACGTACCATGCCATTAGCAATATACAAGCCACATATACTTGTACTAGTGGATATGTGTCTCGCCTCAATGTAGTAGTGTCTGACCTTCCAAAATGAGAGATGTTGGAAGCACCAGTACCTATTGGTTCACATACTAATGAACATACTCTATTGCATATGAATTGCAGTATTCGATAGTATCCAAATTCCCAGGAAAACCTGAATGCATGAGCAGACAGTCAATACCATCCACTAACTGAGAGGTGTGGCCTGGTATTGACTGTCAGTTCATGCATTGATTTTCCCAGTTCCGTAATCTCATATTTTTACAAATAGCGTATCTAATTTTGATTGCAATTTTTCTCGTTTCAGTACAAATGGTTCAACACGAGTGCTAAGAGCTCCTGTCCTTTGTGTAGGAACATCTTCTGATGAGGACTATTATGACATTCTGATTTTGTGTGCACTATATTTTCATGCATCAATATTTTTGACTTATGCTAAGTAGTCAATCAAGTCTCTGTGTTGGAAAGGTAGCGCTCAATAAAATTCATGAGAGCAATATCTATCACTGTTTAATCCGAGACTTCAGCAAGAAGGAAGCCAGACAGATTTGCCCTAGGGACAAAATCGGCTGCAATATGTCGGTAGTACAGCAGGAGCCCACAGCCTCTGTATAAGAACTCTTTGTCATAGTAAGGCTTCATCACAACTGCAGTGGGCATGTCATAGTAAGGCTTCATCACAACTGCAGTGGCCATGTCCTCGTTCTCTCTAGCTATCTTGCAGTATGAATTATACATGAAACACAATCAGCAAAATAATTATTTATAATAACAAGAATACACTAATAATACCTAAAGGTTACTTCCAACACCTAATAATTATTTTTCCTAATAATCCTTTCACAATTCATCCTTGGGGGATTCCTTCTCATCTGTGGTGTCTGCTTCTTCTACTTTTGAATCCTTTTCATCTTCCTCCTACAGTGAACGATGGCATGTAAAATGCATGTACTAGCCAAACACAATTCATCGTTGGGGTCACAGGCGTTATTTAGAATCTATTCCCAATCGTTGCTGTTAGATTGTTAAAAAGATAGATGTACAACTGTGTTAGGGAAGCCGTCTTGAAAAGAAAATTCATCTGAAAGCTTGTTCACGCTGGGATTGTCAAATTCTCAAGTGCAGGAATATACATAGGTATGCCATGTGTCACCATGGTTACTAGATGCAAGAAAGCAACTTGAGCTAATAAAACAGTAATTATGCCAGTTGAATGTATTCCGACATATCGGATGACATCTATTGAATAGTTTGAGGCAATCATGCAAGTTACAAGAAGACAACTTGTGGATAAGCAATTTTACTTATTGTCAGCTTGCAAGATAGAAAAGGTGTTTCAACTGATGCATGTCACTATCTCAACACAACCATTCGTACCACTCACTCACCGGTGCCTCTTCACTCTCTTCATCGTCCTCTTCTGCCTCTTTTGCGGCTTCTTCCTCTTCCTTGCGTTTCTTCTCCTCTGCATCACGTGCTTTTCTTTCTACTTCGTCTTGCTGTAGAGCCAAACACATAATACATGTCTTACTCTCTAATGTACTTCACTGACCTCTTCTTTCATTTTCTTCTCAGGATCTTTAGTCTCGCCCCAGGTTTCATTGCCAAACTCTTCGGCATATTCTTCGCTATCTGTTATCAAGACATTGTCAAATATTGTTCCAGACTTGACCTGCAAAAATATATTGTATATCAGGGGGTGCCAGTGGCGGAAATTGTCGACCCCAGGCCGGTTTTTTACATAGCCCCATTACCCACCCACCCACTACGTCATAACGAGTCATATAATGATATTCACAATGCGAGCTAATTAATATTCATGAAAAGATGGCGATCGCGTACACGTAGTTCGTCGTCGATAGCGCGGGTGAGTCGATAGCGCGAGTGTAGTATCGATCGCGATCATACAGAACAGTGCTGCAGCAAGCAGAGATCAGAAAGCGACTGCACTACCGCTGTGAATGTGGCCAAGATTAAGCGACTACACGTTTCAGAGAGTGCTCGTCGCAGAAAACGCACCCGATGCTGTTAAAACTCCACGATTTGATAGCTTCTTTCGACGGAAGAACAACACTCAAGAGCTGAGTGCAGCTGAATCTACTGCAGAAGCTGGTGAGTAGAATAACTGCCTTGCTCAGAAGAAGCTGCTTGGCATGCATCATGCTAGCCACGCCTCCAGTCCACACCCTTCACAGTATAATGCATGCATTTACCTGCTTTTTACAGTGTATATATATACCCACTGTAAATAATAACAAAAGCATGTTATATCTGCATGATATAGACCTCTTCTGGTGTCAGGAACCTGTAAAACAACTCTACAGAGCACCAGAAATGTAGTGGCTAAAATTTACGCAAAATGACTTTTTGTGTAAAAACCCTCTCAACCCACCCACCCACTTTTTGGCCTGGGGTCGGTAATTTTTCTTTCTGGTACCCCCTGTTGTATATAAATGAAAAATTGTAGCATACTGATGGGCACTATTTAGAATAATGACAAACACTATGACCCAGTTACCTGCCACAAATCGAAACCAATTGAGCCAAAGTCCTCATACATGTATAGAGAGTCGTCTTCCTCATATTCAGGATTTGCAATTGTTGGATGAACCCACTCTCCCTTGTAAGCTGGATTGTCAATCTGACGAGGCTTCCACTCACCCTGATAAAAGCAAAAACGATGATCACAAACCAAAGATTGAGTGACCTGAACCAACCTTGTAGTCAGGGTTGGACACCATTGGTGGCTCCCATTCACCATCAGTATCATCATCCCAGTCGTCAGGTTTAGCAGCATCAGGATCAGGAATGTATTCTGGCTTATCATAGTCCTGTGATAAATAGTGTTATGATCACATGATCACATGAAGATTGCTCTATGTTAACATGATGATAACTGTCAGTGTATGATGACTTACTTCAGGCTTCTTGTCTTCAGGGTCATCAATCTTGGCACGATCATCCCAGTCCTCGGGTTTCTTTGCGTCAGGGTCAGGGATGGTCTTGGGAGCCAGGAAATCCCAGTCCTCTTCTAGACTACCAGACTGAGCCATCTCATTATCAATCTTTACAGTATATGTGTTGTTGGGGTTGACGACCAGTGTGTAGAGATGAGTGTATTCATCATCCTGAATAGGTGAGGAGATAGAAACAATGGCTAGACATGTAGCTACTGTGAATGAGAGAAAGAATAAAGCTGTCTTCAGTAAGAAGATATTAAAATGCTGGGATGACCTGTGCACAGCAACTGTTAGGCTGTTAGTACTATAAGCTCACTCACTACTGACAACGAAAGAGTGACAAAACTTTTTATTACCTTACATCTGACTTCCTTCTTGATGAGCAGATTCTTACCCTTGTAGGAGAAGATGACATGTACCTTCTTAGTGCCAGGACCACAGATATCGGGACCTGAGAAATCATGTACATTCAATGTCAGGCAGCACTACATATGACCACATATATATCAAGGATCAGCTAATGTCAGGCGGCACTACATATGACCACATACATATCAAGGATCAGCTAATGTCAGGCGGCACTACATATGACCACATACATATCAAGGATCAGCTAATGTCAGGCGGCACTACATATGACCACATATATATCAAGGATCAGCTAATGTCAGGCAGCACTACATATGACCACATACATATCAAGGATCAGCTAATGTCAGGCGGCACTACATATGACCACATACATATCAAGGACCAGCTAATGTCAGGCAGCACTACATATGACCACATACATATCAAGGATCAGCTAATGTCAGGCGCCACTACATATGACCACATACATATCAAGGACCAGCTAATGTCAGGCAGCACTACACATGACCACATACATATCAAGGATCAGCTAATGTCAGACAGCACTACATATGACCACATACATATCAAGGATCAGCTAATGTCAGGCAGCACTACATATGACCACATACATATCAAGGATCAGCTAATGTCAGGCAGCACTACATATGACCACATACATATCAAGGATCAGCTAATGTCAGGCAGCACTACATATGACCACATACATATCAAGGACCAGCTAATGTCAGGCGGCACTACATATGACCACATACATATCAAGGATCAGCTAATGTCAGGCAGCACTACATATGACCACATACATATCAAGGATCAGCTAATGTCAGGCAGCACTACATATGACCACATACATATCAAGGACCAGCTAATGTCAGGCAGCACTACATATGAGCACATACATATCAAGGATCAGCTAATGTCAGGCGGCACTACATATGACCACATACATATCAAGGATCAGCTAATGTCAGGCGGCACTACATATGACCACATACATATCAAGGATCAGCTAATGTCAGGCAGCACTACATATGAGCACATACATATCAAGGATCAGCTAATGTCAGGCAGCACTACATATGAGCACATACATATCAAGGATCAGCTAATGTCAGGCGGCACTACATATGACCACATACATATCAAGGATCAGCTAATGTCAGGCAGCACTACATATGACCACATACATATCAAGGATCAGCTAATGTCAGGCGGCACTACATATGACCACATACATATCAAGGACCAGCTAATGTCAGGCGGCACTACATATGACCACATACATATCAAGGACCAGCTAATGTCAGGCAGCACTACATATGACTACATATGACCACATACATATCAAGGACCAGCTAATGTCAGGCGGCACTACATATGACCACATACATATCAAGGACCAGCTAATGTCAGGCGGCACTACATATGACCACATACATATCAAGGATCAGCTAATGTCAGGCAGCACTACATATGACCACATACATATCAAGGACCAGCTAATGTCAGGCGGCACTACATATGACCACATACATATCAAGGATCAGCTAATGTCAGGCAGCACTACATATGACCACATACATATCAAGGACCAGCTAATGTCAGGCGGCACTACATATGACCACATACATATCAAGGATCAGCTAATGTCAGGCAGCACTACATATGACCACATACATATCAAGGATCAGCTAATGTCAGGCAGCACTACATATGACCACATACATATCAAGGATCAGCTAATGTCAGGCAGCACTACATATGACCACATGCATATCAAGGATCAGCTAATGTCAGGCAGCACTACATATGACCACATACATATCAAGGATCAGCTAATGTCAGGCGGCACTACATATGACCACATACATATCAAGGATCAGCTAATGTCAGGCAGCACTACATATGACCACATACATATCAAGGATCAGCTAATGTCAGGCAGCACTACATATGACCACATACATATCAAGGATCAGCTAATGTCAGGCAGCACTACATATGACCACATACATATCAAGGATCAGCTAATGTCAGGCAGCACTACATATGACCACATACATATCAAGGATCAGCTAATGTCAGGCAGCACTACATATGACCACATACATATCAAGGATCAGCTAATGTCAGGCAGCACTACATATGACCACATACATATCAAGGATCAGCTAATGGCTGAGGTGCAATGAGCATAAACATACTGCATAGCAAGAAATTTTGAAAGGTCAAAATTTTAGAACAAGCAGACAGCTTTATCAGAATGTTTTAACCTCAAGCATCAGGACACTTTTACATTTTGTACTTTGAGGTTGTTATATAAATTTCTGAGTTCATGTCACTTTTATTCAAGTTGTGCTATATCAGTTAGTGCAAGATTGGTAAGACGGATTGACACTGGACTCTTGACTAGTCATCTATACAATCATGCTGCTGTTAGGTTCTGCTTCTTTAGAAGAAAATTCAGCTAGAATATTCATGAAGTCATAGTGAATAGCCTCATCTTGACACCACATCATGTGATGGTATGAATGTGCTTTTAGTAAGTGCCATAATTATTGTAATTCTGTGAATATTGTTATGATTATGATGTGAGTGTAGGGTGGTGTAAAACCAGCCTGGGGTCATAGCCAGAATATGTCAAGCCTTGATGCTAGTTGACACATTATCATACATAGTATTGCTGAAAGCTCACCAAAAAACCCGCTATACGGTGGTTGATATAAAGTATCTGTTATGACTCACCAAACATGATGTTGTAGGGGGACTCTCCATGCATGTCAGCTACATCAACAGTACTAGGGAACACCTTCAAGTGAGAAACTATAATAGTGATGTTGGTATATACCTGTCTCATCACTCACCTTAACATATCCACCACCGCAGTCAATCTTCTGCTCATGTTTGACAGTGAACTGTACCACAAGTGTCTTGTCTTTGTTTGTGAATTTGTCAAATGATGCAGTGCGTCCATAGAAATGAGCGTCTTGGCTAGTTTGAATACCTATAACATGATATTGACAATAATAATGATCTCCTATTTATACTGTTACCAAAGTGATCAGCTTAACACTTGATAACGGAACTATCAATAGACGGCAAATACTATCTAAGATACATAACTTGCCCTCGCTATGCTAAGTCGTCAAAACAACTTCCTTTAATTTATACACTCTCAAATAGGATATTATGATAATAAACTCGTTTCATTATAAACATTCAGTATATGAGCTTTCAAGTCTAGTCAGAAAAAAAAACACTTCAAAAGCAGTACTGTGCATCTTCCAAATATTATGCAATTTTCCGTACTGTGCTGTTGGCTGACATTGAGAAGCTTTAGTGAGAAGCTGAATGACAAGGTGTCGAATGTTTGGAAGAAATATGGTAGCTTGGTATGCTAATGGTTGTTGTTGCTGTGTTACAATCTGTTGAGCTACAATAGACAACTCGTTGCTATCACACGCCTTGCTACTCTCCTGTACATAGCCGATTAGGCCAATAATATATAACTATAAGCCATCATGCACTGACATCAGCTCCTTTGCTAGCCAACAGGTAATGCTGAGACACCACATGCTAATCTATTTGATGCACTTCTTGTATACTCAGAGAGTTGGGCAGTAATAGTATACTCTACAGCCAAAATTAGTGTAAATCCCTTATCTACACCGATTGGTTTCTACGAGTAAGCTATTATCAGTGAAAAAACAAAATCAATCTGATAAGGTTACTCTCAGAGAGTAGGTGTGTCAACTAAAATAAAACACACGTTTGGATATGTACAACATTATGACGAACCTTTGTCTTTGTCTGCATCTCCATAAAACTTTCCAGCAGTCCACTTAAGTGTACCAAGATCTGACTTGTGCTTAGATTGTACCCATCTGTCCTCCCAACCCTCTGTGATGGAAAGGAATTGATACAACAGTAGGTTGACAAGATGAAGAATGAAAGGAAGGAAGCGTGTATTGATGATGATAAGATGGGTGAACATATCGGGGATTGTGTAATAAATCAGAGATTGAACGGTAACATGCAATCCCAATATCTTTAGCTAACACATGTTTATTCTATGGTAGTGAGAAACAGGAGACTCACCATCAGCAAATGTCTCCTTGAAGTAGATGGTCGGCTCCGCTAATGCGACCACTACTAACGCTAGCATCAACACGATGGTCCTCATGGCTGGCGACTAAACGACGACTACCCTGTGTACCCGGGAAGAGCTGAGAAAGGGGCCGAGAACTTTCTACAAGTGGTAATAGGAGGCCGGTTTATTTGAGCATGCACGAGATACCAAAACACGCATGCGTTAGGAGAGCGTGGCCGGTTTTCATTGGTGGTTTAGGAGGGCGGGGCTCGTTTCTGCATACGTGTACACAACAAATTGAATAAAGTCACTTCCGGAGTTTGAATAAAGGATGTTGGGCCTTAGGAGTAGAGTATTCCATGTACACCATATCCCCTCCACCAGACATGGCTGCCATTGAGCCGTGCCGTCGATCAGTGTGTGACTGCAGTAACAGATAATAGTAACTGTGCAATGACATGAATGAATGCGTACATGCCCTGGTCTTGATAGATTCCCACTAACCAAACCCTCTTCATCTGCATCAGCATCAGATGCTGCTAGCACCTATATAGAGAATAGAGACTAGAGGTTTAGAGATGTCTCAAAGTAAGACCTTCTGTAATAATTCAGCTTGCTCTTTCTTCGAATTGAAAGCAAGATCTTTTTCCTGTCAATAAAAAGATAAAAATTACAATGCTGCTACGAGTGCGGTTTAACCTCGTCCATTCCAGCAATCTTTGTAATGACCTACATACGTGTAAGTAACATAAGATAATGACATGCACACGTTACCTTGAAGCTGTACCCTTGATTGACAAGGAACCGCTGTCTCTTAGTTGAAAAGTGCATTTCTTCTGTGTCCTAAGAAGATACCACACGGCTGATAGTAGCACATGATAGAGAAACTGAACACAATATTACAAGAGGGTGCGGTTTAGATGAACGTAAAAGAGAGTGTGAGAAAATCAGCTAACAAGTGAACAGGAACAGCTAGTAACATGCAATGGTATTGTGCTATACCTGAGAAACCAGTGAATAGAAGAATGCATTGTACTCCTCAGCTACAGAATCTGTGGTGAGGAAGTAAGTGTGTAGTAATGCCAGGACCCTTAAACAGAGATGAGGAAACTTACACTGTCAGCCAAATACACTAAAGAGATGGCTCTATTCAAAATAGTTTAACAAAATGTAATAGCTCGTATGATTTACGACGACACAGCACAAGGAAAACGTGTGCTATATCGCATGTGCATTTCCCGAACATGTGCATGAGGCATGTTAGGATAAGAAGCTATACATAATCTATAGAATGCTGGCAACTATGACATCACTAGATTGTTCCTGGGGAATTTACCTTTCTTAGCTCTCAGAATTCGGCCAAGTCGTTGTGCTTCCTGTACAGACAATGATCACTACTATGGTAACATAAGACTACATACCTGTCGCCTAGACCCACCATGAGCAGATATCTATAAAGAGTGAAATAAATTGTGCGCATAGTATCGTATAGCTGGTATAGCTATCAGCTTTGTGTTTCCAAGCAACCCTCTTGAACACAAAATATATACTTATCGATAGACAGCTTAGCTAAAAATGTAAAGCTAGTTTCTTCCACCTAAATATTACATTTAATGCCTCTACTGGTCTAGCAGTACCAGCTGTGATGTATTTCAAACACGTATTAATTTTACAACACACTTGATTCACACTAGTCTATCAGGTTGGTTACCTGAATGAGCACATTAGCATCAGGAAGATCAAATGAGTTGTCTCCAACCTAAAGGAGACATACTATTAACAGATATGTACTCAGTCAACAACAGAGTTAGAGGGTTAATAACCACCATAGAATACACATGTGACAAGGTAACATCATTTTGGTTATGGGTTTATATTTGCAACACTCAGCTATTTGCTAACAACTTTGACATGACACCAAGATTACTGTAGTTACTGTAACTATGAGGATCAGTGAATGAAGGCAGCTTACAAGCATATCCCATAAACATAAAACATTTTCCCATGTCAATATTTTGCACTCATGTCCATCACTCAATTTCTTGGGTAGAAATTCTAAATTTTATATTAATTTCAACGAGTTGATTTATCTACTGAAGTTTATCCTCATTCATTCGAAGTAGTACGTACATTAACTGACTTGTTGTTAGGCACATCTGTGTAATCACATATGCAACAAACCAGGTCCATACCTTTGATATGAAGATCGTGTTGAGGAGCGGATTGTGTTTGAAGTTTTCCAGTACTTTCATTCTCTCACTCTGAGCCGTAGCACCACAGATATATGGACGATCCAGTTTCCTAGCATAAGCATCCAGTGCAAACACTACATCAGAGAATACGATCAGTTTGTCATTGCGTCTGAGGAAAGATGGCGAGGACAAAAATTTGGCATTGTTCAAACTTGTGACTCCTCCTACCTCTCATGGTAGCGCATTAGAAACTGACATGTCCTGAACTTGTTAGGATTCATCACATACAAGAGCTGAAGCCAAATAATAATAACAAGGTACCTTAGGCTCGTACCCAGGCACTAGAAGGGGTACGAGGCTACAAGGGACCTTACAGCGCGTTTACACTTGTGGAACCGTTCTGATTCGGTCTTTGGAATCGATCTGGGAACGGTTCTGTACCCCGTTTACACTATCCAGAGCCAACTGAATTACAAGCATGCCTCTAGCATCACGTGATTTGAACACACCCCTTTCGTTGGGTGTGGTTGTTAACGCCCAACTACAAGGACTTCGCTGGAAGGACTTCGTTGTCGCTCCAAGCCACCATTGTCCAGCAATCCTCGACAGTGGAACAACTTGAAACTCACAGGCGTTGTGGGCGAAGCGAAAACGCCCATTTTAGTACGCTAAAACGCATACTTGGGATCGCTTCCGTTTACACTATAAAAAATAACCGTTCTGGATCGGTCTGGACCTACACTTGTATGTCGAACCGATCCCAGCGAATCGGATCGGTTTGGAACGGTTCTGCATCCGTTTACATTGGGCTTGGAACGGTTCTGGAACCGTTCTAAGCTCAAGTGTAAACGGGCTGTAAGCCTCATACCCAGGTACTAGAAGGGGTACGAGGCTACAAGGGACCTTAGCCTCGTACCCAGGCACTAGAAGGGGTACGAGGCTACAAGGGACGTTAGCCTCGTACTCAGGCACTAGAAGGGGTACGAGGCTACAAGGGACCTTAGCCTCGTACCCAGGCACTAGAAGGGGTACGAGGCTACAAGGGACCTTAGCCTCGTACCCAGGCACTAGAAGGGGTACGAGGCTACAAGGGACCTTAGCCTCGTACCCAGGCACTAGAAGGGGTACGAGGCTACAAGGGACCTTAGCCTCGTACCCAGGCACTAGAAGGGGTGGCTACAAGGTACCTTAGCCTCGTACCCAGGCACTAGAAGGGGTACGAGGCTACAAGGGACCTTAGCCTCGTACCCAGGCACTAAAAGGGGTACGAGGCTATCTACAAGGGATCTATGATGCTGCTAAATGAGCAGCGAACTTGAAATGAGCATAAAGTAAGCGTTAAACTGGAGTTGTGTGATTTAGTTCATAACATGTGATTTTGTCATGTTAATAGTCTGCAAACGTAACACAGGTTGTGTGTCTATGGTGGTCAGCTATATCTCAGATGATGGGGCTATTTGGATCACCTTTCTTCTCCTAGTTTTGATGTGTAAATATTCAGAGTAGAACTCCTGTGTCATGGGACACCATACCTGATGAAACATAGAGAGGAAAAAAAAAAAAAAAAGACAAAGTTGCAAGCCAATTGTTAGTCTAGCTGCTGACCCTCTCCCTGTCTAGAGGGAGAACGACAGGGAGTGGGCGGATGCCGCCTTTTCCAGCTGTCTTTGCGGAAGAGGGTCAGAAGCTAGCCCCCAGTGGTATCTAACCTCGGCACACTGCACACGTGCTATGTATCCATTGTTCTGTAGCTCCATCCAGTTGGCTTCATATAGCTTAGGACCAATGAGGAAGTTAAGGTCTTGAATACGATCATCCTCTCTGACTAGAGTAGCAGTCAACCCCAGCTTACAGTGAGCCTGGACAGCTGATGGGAGGAGAGACGTGAGAATAACAACAAGAACAAAATATAACAAATTATAGTTTATGATACAGACTCTAAGGGGTTAACAACGCCAAGACAATGATTCAAAAATTGCCAACTCTTGAAGACCTTATAACAGTAGAGAGTGCGATACAGTACTGTATGAGGAGGTCTGTGTCATACAAACATTTTTGACTAGAAATTAGTTTTACAATAATATTATTAGCTGTTTGCAAATTCTCATCTTACAGACGTCACACACCTAGCTAGCACAAGAAATTGATACCTGAAAGAGCCCTTCGAAACTTGTCAGCAGGAATCGTCTGAACCTCTGCAACAACAGCAAACATGACTACTATCATAATATGATAGCAGCTCTTACCATCCAGTATCATCAGACCCCATTCCTTGCTTTGTAGAAAGTCCATTACTTGTTGTGAGTCCCATGCCCTCTTCTGAGTGTAGGAGACCATTGAGTATGTACTGATAGCAATGCTGGTGTTGGCTGTATATGTGTGACATTATTGACAGCTAGTTAGTATGATGACATTCTCTCACCAGATGGTCTATCTTTATAATCTGATGTAAATCTACACACTGTGTTCTTGTCTATCGTTGACCAAAGTATGAACTAAAAGTACAAAATAAGACTTAGCTTTAGCCAGTGGTCAACATACCTGAGATCTCCACTGCTCTACTGCTACACCTGTAGTATGTACAGCTGGTCAAGATCATGTAGTTGTTTTAGTACAAAGTTAGCTATAAAAGCAGTTGTAAAAGCGAACACAGTGCTCGAATGACCTTCACTGGTGTGGAGTGCAGGCTTCAGACCTGTAGGTGGTTAGCGCCACAGTGGTTCGATTCCACCTTTCGAGCGTTTTTTTTCTAAACAAAAATTCTTTTTTTCCCTTTACTTTTTAGTTCATTTCAGCACACAGAAGAACAAAACGAACCAGTTACATTTTGTAAGTACCATATAACTTAGTTTATAACCCTATTGTGCCATACAACAAGTTACTCTTTAAAGTTGTGCACTATTTAGAGAGTTTGTACCACACAGTGTACCAGACTACCAACAGGTATGCCGCTCTCATTCTTAGTGAATATGCATAAATTCAGTTTTAGTGAGTTCACTGATGCACATTGACCTATCCCTAGACCAACGTGACTCGCACTAGAGCATGCTGATACATGCATTTGAGGAGCATGGTTGTGTCATGACAGTGAGTATGCAGTAGGAACAGATGTATACAGATACTGCAGTAGGAACAGATGTATACAGATACTGCAGTAGGAACAGATGTATACAGATACTGCAGTAGGAACAGATGTATACAGATACTGCAGTAGGAACAGATGTATACAGATACTGCAGTAGGAACAGATGTATACAGATACTGCAGTAGGAACAGATGTATACAGATACTGCAGTAGGAACAGATGTATACAGATACTGCAGTAGGAACAGATGTATACAGATACTGCAGTAGGAACAGATGTATACAGATACTGCAGTAGGAACAGATGTATACAGATACTGCAGTAGGAACAGATGTATACAGATACTGCAGTAGGAACAGATGTATACAGATACTGCAGTAGGAACAGATGTATACAGATACTGCAGTAGGAACAGATGTATACAGATGCTACTGTGAGAACTGATGCTACAAAGGTGCTGCTGTAAGCCAATTCAGCTACTGGTTTCTAGACTGACTAATAAAATGAGCGTTATGCAATTGAATTGTTTGAGCAGGTAACATGACTATCAACAGACCTGATGTGCAGAGAACAAGACATTTCTTCCTTATAGTGCAAGCTGCAGTCACACCCACAAGAGTTTTACCCGCTCCTAACAGGTGTCATGAGATGTCACTAGGAGGGCAATATATACCTACCACATGGTAGTACAATAACTCCAGAGCGAGCTCTTCCATTACCAAACATCTTGCGAAGACTCTTTTCCTATAGAAACAAAACCATAGTTTGGACAATTTGTACTCAACTTGCATGCACAGAGGGATCTGGTATCAGACATTATTAATCATGAACACCAATCTCGATCCAGTACACGATCATATTTCAAGTTTACATTTTATTTGCGGAATGGTGTGCTGAGCTTTCCTCATGACCCGGCAGTGACTACGTTTTACCAAGGGCGTATAGAGAAAGAGGGCATGCAACCGTCAATCACTCCCGTAGGATAGCGAAATATTAATTGTTACTAAAATTAGAAGTTACGCCCATCAATTACTGACGTAGAAAAAAGTAGGCGGTAACAAATGATGCATAAATATATTTTCAGATCCATGAACCAGTCAACCAGCCTACCTACGCCGCGCCTAGGCAACGTGTCCCACGATCTCAGGCACAGCTAGCGACGCATACCAGTCCGCCGGTGTTCTCCTGGCGCCTTTGCCGTCTACGTGTTTGAATAGCTAGTGCAATGGCCTCCAGCTTGAAGAATGCGTGGCTAGTGTGCCCTCCCTCGCGCATTTAGCAACAAGCAATTGTCTAGCGGTTACAGACAAGGAGACAAGGGCGAGCAGCTACTACTGTCACTACGTCGCCGTTTAGATACAGGTGTACCAGCTGGCTACCTGTACTAGCCATTTCTGCACTCTCCGCATACGCTCTGACGTATGCACTGTATACTAAAAGTATACGGAGTTTAATTGATGTTTATTTTTAGTAACAATTAATATTTCGCTATCCTACAGAGTGATTGACGGTTGCATGCCCTCTTTCTCTATACGCCCTTGGTTTTACTGCTCATAACGTGAGTTATGGCTGTGAACGATTTGTGTGAGTGGATTCACCAGTTCAACAGACTTAAATATTCGAGAAAAAAATCTATACTAATGTGCAGTAGGTCCTGAAGTCAAATGCTCTGTGGTGATTATACTAGTAGCACTGTAGAATAAAGCACACTGGAATAAATAGGTACGTCATGCTACTGACGCAAAAATTTGTTTTTGCTACAAATACTGGAACTTCAACTAGACAAAATATATTCAAATTTGGTTACTATCATCACAGTTATTTTGAGCCCACATGAGGAGATTTACCTCATGTTGACCCCAAATAAAATAATAATTGGAATGCAAAAATGTCTAACAGAGCAAAATCCTGATGGCTCAAATCAAGTCTCTCAACAGTCCCAATCATAGTACACACACTAGTACCTGTCAATAGTCAACTGACCTGATAGGGTCTCAATATGGTCGTCGGCTTGAGATCAATGCTACAATAGAGAGATTCAGTTTTATTACCAGTACACATAACGTGCACACTTATCGTGTGAAGATCACATGAGCACTACAATCAGTGGGTTGGGCTGCCACACCCACCAGATGTCTGCTCTACATGCTCGACTTTTTGAAACACCGACATAGCTGTCCTTCGCCTGCACAAGTCGTCAGAGCAGGAACGACCATGGCTTTACCAAGCTGCTGGTTAGTTTGCTGAGCTACCAACTTGTCTAATGTCTTATTAAAATGACAGAGAATGAGTTGGTAGCTGAACCAGCAGCTAGCAGATGCCATGGTAAAGCCATTATCATTCTTGCTCTGACGACTGGTACGGTCGAAAGATAACACGTATTGGAGTTAGTCTGTCATGTAGGGCAAGCATCAAGTTACATGTACAACTCACTTAATGTCTGGATTATTGGTGTCATTCCTGAAGTCATATTCTGCTAGTAATGGGTATTCCATCTCTATACACCTGATATGTAACAAAATGATATATACATGTACATGCATTGAGGTCATATATACATGTATTGAGGTATAATTTTCACCTTTTTTGCAAAGTCTCCAGATGATCCTGACTGATCTCAAATGATAGCGTCTCTAACTATGATAAGATGAGTATGACTGTGAGTAATATTAGTGTCTAACTTGCTCTTCCATTTCATCCTCATCCTTGTCAATGTGCTCCAGATAGTCATATATATCAGATGGTACACTATCTTCAACAGATTCCTGCACATCATAAAGTGGATTTATATCGTAAGTGTTCATGTGATTTTTCTCGATATTTATTACTTCCTGAAAGGCACCACCAGGACTCTAATCTCTGTATTTTCACGAGCGTAGTATTGAGCGGTCATTCAGCAGGTGCGCTGCCAATACGAGTCACTCAAGTGCCTCACAAGCTTGAGGTGATGCCACTCAGGAAGCAAGGACAAATCATTTAATGTTGATGACGTGTGTGTTACATGATCCCTCTCAACATTATACATAACGTACAGGAAATTGCAACGTTCTTGCACCAACCACACGCGAAGCAAGAAATGCTTAGTCAGCAATAATCAGTGATCACGTGATTTGTCTGTTGTTGCCAACTGATCGTATGACACGTGATCTAAGCATTCTCGCTTCGCGTGTGGTTGGTACAAGAACGTTGCAATTTTCTGTACTTCGATTGTAACAAGCAATTTCCCCATCATGCTAGCTTTGTCACAGTCACAACAGCTGTTGCAGTTGTGACTAAGTCTACCGTACGACAATGACACGACAATACATACTTATCGCAGTGTAACCCAGCTAGGCCTTACAAAGCACCGTCACCTCATGTCAATGATGTCATATGAGAATTTTGTGCTCGAGGTGTTGGTCTTGATGAGTGCTGATACAGCATTCGGCTTCACCTGTGCTGTATCACCATCACAACCACACCCCTCATAGTCTCACCATCACAACCACACCCCTCATAGTCTCACCATCACAACCACACCCCTCATAGTCTCACCATCACAACCACACCCCTCATAGTCTCACCATCACAACCACACCCCTCATAGTCTCACCATCACAACCACACCCCTCATAGTCTCACCATCACAACCACACCCCTCATAGTCTCATGCAATAATTCCCTATAGCACTCGCAGTAAGGATGCTGATATGTAGAGTGACTGATTCTATGGGATACAATGGACTGGAACAAAACTATTGTATCATGTATAATATCTAGCGGGATACTTTTCCTATCCATCAGCGGTTGCCAAACATCCACTAAAGTCATACACACATACTAGCTTCAGACTATAATAACTTCATTTGTTCATAATAAGCTTACTACTAAACCATGTTAAGAGAGGTTAGTTTTGTAGGCAAATAATGCAGCAAGGTTTCCTACATAGCACAGTGCACTACTGCATTAGTGCACTACTGCATTAGTGCACTACTGCATTAGTAGTGCACTACTGCATTAGTGCACTACTGCATTAGTGTACTACTGCATTAGTGCACTACTGCATTAGTGTACTACTGCATTAGTGTACTACTGCAGTAGTGTACTACTGCATTAGTGTACTACTGCATTAGTGTACTACTGCATTAGTGCACTACTGCATTAGTGTACTACTGCATTAGTGTACTACTGCATTAGTGTACTACTGCATTAGTGTACTACTGCATTAGTGCACTACTGCATTAGTGCACTACTGCAGTAGTTGTTGTCTTTCTCATGAGGTGAAGACAACACAAGATGACAAACATGTAATGACTGGCTAACCTGTGTATCAGTTTGTGCCGCTCCATTAGTTTTGTTTTGAGACCCACGAGAACCAAACTAGATAAAACGACATGAAAGCATCATAACATGTATACAGCATAGCATAATGACACATACCTGTAGAGGTGCTCTCTGAGTGGGCTGGGATTGGGTAGGCTGCTCCTCTGCTCCGTCTGGCAGCACTAACCTCGTCTGCTGAATGACAGGATCCTCCAGAAGAGTCTTCATAACATTCTGTAGAGGGTTAAAATAATGATGCAGATCAGATCACACATTTCCTGTACTGTTAGTAAGAGTCATCGAGGCAAAGAGTTCAATATGAGGTACATAATGGACAAACTATCTTACTAATTTCTTCCTTAACATGTGCATTGCCATTTACAGGCAATTCGAAGTTCTTTTCCGTAACAAGCTCAAGTAAATGAAACACATAAATCTGTTATTAAATACAAAGTATTTGCAAGCAAGTATTACATAACTTGCACAACAAGCAGTGATCACTGTCTAGTCACGACAAGCAGTGATCACTGTCTAGTCACGACAAGCAGTGATCACTGTCTAGTCACGACAAGCAGTGATCACTGTCTAGTCACGACAAGCAGTGATCACTGTCTAGTCACGACAAGCAGTGATCACTGTCTAGTCACGACAAGCAGTGATCACTGTCTAGTCACGACAAGCAGTGATCACTGTCTAGTCACGACAAGCAGTGATCACTGTCCAGTCACGACAAGCAGTGATCACTGTCTAGTCACGACAAGCAGTGATCACTGTCTAGTCACGACAAGCAGTGATCACTGTCTAGTCACATTAGAGTGTCAACATGTTCCTAGGGTATGGTATTGAGCAGAACATACGGGATGAGTTGTCTCGACAAAATATCTGTTGTGCTTCAAGACAAGCTTGACCTTTCCATAACTCAGTGTACACAACTATGATGAGAAAGACAAATGTCAGCATAGTTGACTAGTGATGGAGTACCTGGATGAATTGAATAATTCCCTCAGGAACAGACGTCTTACTGAGTCTCTTCAAATACTCGATGATATCTGCGGTCTAACAAAACCATGCACACAGGTCACTGCAGAATACATTGTACTGTAAACATTAAAAGTTTTGTGTTTTTGTCCAAGTGGCTAATTTTTTTTCCAATAAAATGTATGTAGATTGCGCAAAACTTGAAGGCACCCACAAAATTTTTTTTCATGTGCAGAATTTTCTGTATTCAAGATATCCTGTTCATTATTTGACACTGATTGTCAACGCAATGTGTTCGGTTCTTTCGATGTGAGACATTTTGGAAAGGATGAGAGGCCCACTCTCTCCCAGTACATAACCATCACATTCTTGATGTTATGATAATCACACAAACATTAAATGAGAACATGCAATGCTGTCTATGTCATAGTGTCTTGTTAGTTATAAAACAGCTAATTCACCTGTAATCCAACTGATACAGCAGCGTACAATGAGTATGCCGTCAACCTGCAGAAGATGAGTTGATTCTGATGAACAACACACGAAACTTACTTAAATTCATGAATATGCTCTGGTCTACATAATGGCTGCAGAGAACAATTATACAGGCTGCTCCAACAGTAGCGTAGCTTACCTCGGCAATAGCAATGAGAAAGTCACGAGCATGTTTATACACTGGAGAGAATGATTCTAGGAATATGTGACCATTTGGCGCCTAAAGACCATCACAGATTATACCATCATCAAACCAATAGCAGAGATCCCTCACAATCCACAGTGGTCTTGCTGCATGGTCTAACTTGAGGGTCAATGTCTTGCTGTAGTCCTTAGGACCATACTCAGTCTGAAGAATTCACAAAGATAATAATAAACTGCGCTAGATAGTGAATGTTAATTATTACAGATAAAGAATCGGTCATTTCAGTAGTCCTGGAAGCAGCCGAGGGTATCCCGTCTGAACAAATAGCAACATTATGTATAGACCTAACATCTTGATATACCAGCAAAGTCTTCTTCATCCTGTAACAATAATAGTCACAGTAATTGCAGCCCAGAATACCACATGGCGCCATTATTACCTGATAGTATGATCTTTTGGAACTTGGAGCATCATCATCACCACCTGTACGCATGTATAGAGCAGGAACACAATATAGCAAAGGGCACAGCAACGTATATACAATGATTTTAAAAAATAATATAAGCCAGAGTGTTAAGAATGTTGACCACCTGTACTGATACCACCCATGCTCATAATACATGTACTATTTCTACTGACTATGCTGACAATAACATAACAGCTAGCTAGTGCCACAACACGTGATCGACTCATTCCTTCTTGTTGATTCTCAATTTCTTGTTGTCTAATATAGCTAGACGCCTTAGTAACGTGTACACGATACGTCTACTAGATGTGACGCCATACTCAATCTCACCCTTCTCCCTAGTTCTGCTTCGTTTATGGCCTTTCTTGGACATTTTCGAGTAGTACAAGTACTAGTATAGTACTACTAGTAGATAAACAGCACGTGAGAAGGCGGGGTAACCACACCTTCATACCACGTTGCATTATCCCGCCATTCGGCCGCCAAGGTTGAGCGTGTGTTGACGGTCTAGCCGTCTAGCAACCTGTTCAGGTGCTGCCGAGAGTGCTGTTGGTTCCATCTCAACTGCTCAAGTCGAAACACAAAGTTTCTGTACTATAAACATTCTGTGAGTCAATGAATCTATTCAGTACATGCAGTGGAAGCTAGCCCTCTTAGAGTACACCCCTCATCCATCTATAATGGAGAATTTTTGTTGGTTCGATGGTCTCCGCCCTAGAGGGGATCCACTGGTGTCCGCCCTAGAGGGGATCCACTGGTGTCCGCCCTAGAGGCCGGGCTCCACTATAGGATTGCTATCTCTCATAGCTAGTTGAGCCTACATGTGGTGTATTGCTAATGTCCAATGATACAGTATCTTGTATTAGCCTAGCTTGGGTGGGCAGGCGTCAAGCAGCATGTGCTTATCATGTGTTGTGTCATCAAGAACACATAGATCACTGCCTACATGTCATGCTACCATGTGCATGCTGATCACCTACTGTACATACTGGTGCAGGTTATGTGTTCATTAGAACTTAATTTACTAATGTGTCCATGTGTATTAGCACAATGTGAGCCTTGTTGATACAAGATATTCGCCATTAACTGTAAATTTGTTACTTGCTTTCTAATATTGAATTTTTCTTACACTCAATTTAAGGAGTAGTCATCACATTTCATCTCATTCTCTTTCAGCTGAGCTGTGAATCTGTTTGTCACTGGCAATTCGCTATGGCAGATGTTGATGAAAAAGAAAAGCTTCTAAAGAAAGTGAAAGCTATTGTTCGCTCGTTGCTAATATCATCGAAGGGAGGTGTGGTGAAGCAGCGGCTACTAGCTGACTACAGGAGCTTCATCGGCAGTCCCATGCCTCTTCGTGAGCTGGGATACAGGAGCTTGGATCACTTTGTCTATGACAATTCGGACTTGATTCGAGAAGGAATATCTTCCACTGGGGTTGAAGTGTACACTGGTATTGCTGATGCATCTACGGCACACGTGGCTCGTATGGTAGCCAGCCAGAAGAAGCCTTCACTGAAAAAAGCAAAGAAAAACTTCCAACGAACCCCATTTGGACAAAGCTATGGTGCCTTCCGCCCACGTGTTCCTCCTAGTAGATTCAAGAAGTATCCTTCATGGCAACCTTCACGAGGTATGCTCATGTATTATGGTTTTATGTATGTCAATCTGTCTATTTAGGCTTCAACAAGGCTTATCAGCAATCCAGCTCTCAATATCGTCAGTATCCATTTAAACCAGCAAGCAGACCTGACCAATACAATAGCTATGGACAGCACTCCCGTGTGCCAGGGCCACCTCATTCACTAGTCGGACAACCTGTTAACCGACATGTTCCTGTTGCCACTGCCTCATTTAACCCCTCCACTTCCACATTCTCCAGTACATCGCTCTGGTCTTATAAAAGCAAAACCAGCCAGCAGATTGATAGACCCTTTAATTATCAAACGTCATCTGCACCATCCTTGAGAGTCAAAAAATGTGAGTTGTAGTTTATGGCAGCAGTTATCAGTTAGTCGTTGGAATAAAATTATCATGAAATACTTATAAATGCCTATTAATTCCTAGTTCGAGTAGCTCAAACTAGGCATTAATAATTTCACTTCTTTAGATGGTAGCATTCCACCATGGAAGGAATCATTCCGTGATGCCATACATGTTGGTTCAGTGGGAGAACTGCTGCAGTCAGAGGATAAATATCATGGAAAGATGGTGTGTTGCATTCATGTTCTATCTTGTCACTTACTCCACTTGATACATGTATCTTCTCAGATTGTGTTAACTGGATATCCCGGTGGAAGGGACAAGATCAACGCCTCCTCTACAGATTACTACAGGCTTCTCTTCTTCCATGGCTACAATCCACAGAATGCACCTCAGAATAGGCTCAACCCACCTGCGATTAACATCTTCTTTCAGCCGCCCGATTGGGATATAAAGGTTAACACATTATCTTGTATTGTTTCTGAGATGGGGCAATTTGTTTGCTATTTCAATGAAGTACAAAATTACAATGTATTTACAAAGTTATGTTTGTGCTTATGTGTACGTCTGTGTATTATTACTTCAAGTAATGATGTGTTATTATCACAGGTACATGCCGATCCTGAGCAACTTGTTGACGGTACTCAAGTCCGAATATATGGATGGGTGGAGTATAAGATATGGCCGCATCGTCAGAAACACTATCATTCTGTTAAAGTAGTCTACTATGAGAAAAGAATTGGTGAGCCGACGACTAGTGTGTACAGCTTGTTGGGTTAGCCACTAGTGTGTGCAGCTTGTTGGGTTAGCCAGCTAGTGTGTGCAGCTTGTTGGGTTAGCCAGCTAGTGTGTGCAGCTTGTTGGGTTAGCCAGCTAGTGTGTGCAGCTTGTTGGGTTAGTCACTAGTGTGTGCAGCTTGTTGGGTTAGCCAGCTAGTGTGTGCAGCTTGTTGGGTTAGCCAGCTAGTGTGTGCAGCTTGTTGGGTTAGCCAGCTAGTGTATGCAGCTTGTTGGGTTAGCCAGCTAGTATGTGCAGCTTGTTGGGTTAGCCACTAGTGTGTGCAGCTTGTTATTATCAGACACTTTTTGTCAAAGTAAAAACAGTGAAGGTGGTGTCCATGGTGACAACAGTGAAGGTGGTGTCCGTGGTGAAAACTTGTGGTTTTGTGAGCGACTGCTCTGTAGCTTGTATGAGTACGACGCTGGAAATCGCTTCCAAGTGACTTTGCTGAAAATACGTATTATCAGACGATTGTGTTTGTCACACGGTGCAGCAGTGCTTCTGTTGGCATACTAGTGGTGGCCAGCATTTTTAGCTTCAGGTCATGGAGACTTTATGAATATTGTATGTCTATTGCATATCCTTTCAATTGCTGTTTGCAATTTTGGGTCTTACATATTGGTGTGGTCAAATATTTTATGGTTTTCTTCAGGTTTTCTTTTAAAAAAAGCATGATTAACAGTTGTATCTAGCAAAAAGACACATTAAATTTGTTCTTGTCGTGTGTGCTAAAGGAAGAGACCGCGATGTATAATGAATCTTGATAGAGCAGACATGTTACTTTCGTGAATTTTGACATGATTCACGGATATAAAATTATATAGAGTAAGACCACCACAGTAATGTGTAGGTCTAGTAGTACAGATGACAGTAATGTGTAGGTCTAGTAGTACAGATGACAGTAATGTGTAGGTCTAGTAGTACAGATGACAGTAATGTGTAGGTCTGGTAGTACAGATGACAGTAATGTGTAGGTCTAGTAGTACAGATGACAGTAATGTGTAGGTCTAGTAGTAGAGATGACAGTAATGTGTAGGTCTAGTAGTACAGATGACAGTAATGTGTACGTCTAGTAGTACAGATGACAGTAATGTGTAGGTCTAGTAGTACAGATGACAGTAATGTGTAGGTCTAGTAGTACAGATGACAGTAATGTGTAGGTCTAGTAGTACAGATGACAGTAATGTGTAGGTCTAGTAGTACAGATGACAGTAATGTGTAGGTCTAGTAGTACAGACCACAGTAATGTGTAGCTCTACTCAGATGATCATTGTGATATTCTATAATCTTGTAGGTTCACAACTACACTCTCAAGAGGTAAGCAATCTACTAGTAGTAGTACTATACATTAATAATACTATTATTGTACTTATTCTAGTCATACAGGGTTGAAGGAATGGGCAATATCCCCATTAGAGTCACTGGTATGTGTGATATCATACTAGCTAGCTTGGTGATACTGTATTTCACAGCATCTGGCACTGGACCAACACGGAGTCGTCAGGTGATTATACAAGACTCTAATAAGGTAACTAGTACATGTAGTATACTGTAGACTGTATAGCTGGTTAGTATACTGTAGACTGTATAGCTGGTTAGTATACTGTAGACTGTATAGCTGGTTAGTATACTGTAGACTGTATAGCTGGTTAGTATACTGTAGACTGTATAGCTGGTTAGTATACTGTAGACTGTATAGCTGGTTAGTATACTGTAGACTGTATAGCTGGTTAGTATACTGTAGACTGTATAGCTGGTTAGTATACTGTAGACTGTATAGCTGGTTAGTATACTGTAGACTGTATAGCTGGTTAGTATACTGTAGACTGTATAGCTGGTTAGTATACTGTAGACTGTATAGCTGGTTAGTATACTGTAGACTGTATTGCTGGTTAGTATACTGTAGACTGTATAGCTGGTTAGTATACTGTAGACTGTATAGCTGGTTAGTATACTGTAGACTGTATAGCTGGTTAGTATACTGTAGACTGTATAGCTGGTTAGTATACTGTAGACTGTATAGCTGGTTAGTATACTGTAGACTGTATAGCTGGTTAGTATACTGTAGACTGTATAGCTGGTTAGTATACTGTAGACTGTATAGCTGGTTAGTATACTGTAGACTGTATAGCTGGTTAGTATACTGTAGACTGTATAGCTGGTTAGTATACTGTAGACTGTATTGCTGGTTAGTATACTGTAGACTGTATTGCTGGTTAGTTTCGATGGTCGAATATTTCGTATATAAAATTTTAGATTGGATCTACATGTAATTTTTGACTTGCGCTCGCCATTAAGAATGCTGATGAAAATTTATTGCATTGCCATCACTGGTGTTGAAATGTTGGAGAACTGTTTAGTCTCTAAGCCACGCCTGCCACGTCTTATAATCGTTCAATGGAACCACAGAGGTGAAGAGAAGTTGCTGCAGCGCAGTGTCTGCCTTCTGCCCATAAGTAGTCTTGTGCGGGCAGCCAGTGTGCATGGGTGCAATACCATATTGAGCAGTAGCAGTAGTTATCATGTACTTCTCACTTCATTGTAGAAACAAGAAGAGGATCATTCATCATCTTTATCAGGTATATATGCTGTGTGATTACTTCTTCCATCACTAACTCTCTTATAGGTTCATCTGAACCAAGTCCAACTGATGTTGAACAATGGCTGAGGAAGGTAATACAATGTAATCACCAATATGTTAGTTCTGTATTTATCGTACAGCATTAGTGAGTGTTCGTATAAAGCAGCGCTCAATAATTATACTTGCATCGAAAAAGTGTTCTTTGTTAGGAGCATCTTAGCGTATATTTCTTGGCTGTGGTAGTATGTCATGTGCCTAGTAACGGACCAGTACATGTCATGTGCCTAGTAACGGACCAGTACATGTCATGTGCCTAGTAACGGACCAGTACATGTCATGTGCCTAGTAACGGACCACTACAGTAACTGCGCTCAATGTAGGATTTCAAGACACAGAGCATCATTTGCGACCAGTACATGTCATGTGCCTAGTAACGGACCAGTACATGTCATGTGCCTAGTAACGGACCAGTGCATGTCATGTGCCTAGTAACGGACCAGTACATGTCATGTGCCTAGTAACGGACCAGTACATGTCATGTGCCTAGTAACGGACCAGTGCATGTCATGTGCCTAGTAACGGACCAGTACATGTCATGTGCCTAGTAACGGACCAGTACATGTCATGTGCCTAGTAACGGACCAGTACATGTCATGTGCCTAGTAACGGACCAGTGCATGTCATGTGCCTAGTAACGGACCAGTACATGTCATGTGCCTAGTAACGGACCAGTACATGTCATGTGCCTAGTAACGGACCAGTGCATGTCATGTGCCTAGTAACGGACCAGTACATGTCATGTGCCTAGTAACGGACCAGTACATGTCATGTGCCTAGTAACGGACCAGTACATGTCATGTGCCTAGTAACGGACCAGTGCATGTCATGTGCCTAGTAACGGACCAGTACATGTCATGTGCGTAGTAATGGACCAGTACATGTCATGTGCCTAGTAACGGACCAGTACATGTCATGTGCCTAGTAACGGACCAGTACATGTCATGTGCCTAGTAACGGACCAGTACATGTCATGTGCCTAGTAACGGACCAGTACATGTCACGTGCCTAGTAACGGACCAGTACATGTCATGTGCCTAGTAACGGACCAGTACATGTCATGTGCCTAGTAACGGACCACTACAGTAACTGCGCTCAATGTAGGATTTCAAGACACAGAGCATCATTTGTTTTCTTGTTGTACATCAATCGTGTACAGTGCATTCTTGTACAGCAATCTTGTACATCAATCGTGTACAGTGCATTCTTGTACGTCAATCTTGTACAGTGCATTCTTGTTTTACTGTACAGACACTAGAAGGGAAGACAAATGGAGTTTGGGGCAAAGTTCTTCTCACAAAGTACAGTTCGTATTTTCACAGAAAGGCTCCGTCAGGATTTTTAGAAACCATCTCTACTTTTCCTTACATTTCTGTTGAAAGGTACTATTGGAATGTTTTTTCTGTTATTAGGCTCATAATTACTAACTCAGTGCACACATGTAGCTGCACATTGCTGTTGTCTGATTTTAAGAGTCGCATTAGGATTTAATAAAACTATCTACAGCTGCATGGAACTATTAGAGCAAGCCTGAGCGATCCCCACATTGACAGTGACCCCATGCAGAAGCTTGTATATTAAAATCTGTCACGTGTCACCTGAATGTTCCCTAGACCACAGAATGTGGTCAGCACATAAGCTCAATCGCAAGCTTGATACATAATTAAAACGGTAAAAGCTGTTGACAGACTCGGACAGAGACGTTTCAGCTTGGGCCACTCTGTGCTCACACATTAATAATCACTTCATGACATGAGCATGGCTCTGGTAAATCAAGTAGCTTGACATTGTTATTGTACATTACAAGTTGCTTGTGTTCAGAATCAGCTCATGGTCCAATATTGTATTGATATATCCTCAACAGTGTGACGGAGGACGCCCTCATTGTGTATCTAGTTGACAAGCCTCCATCATCTCCACCAGCTCTACCAGCTCTACCAGCTCCTTCCTTACCAGGTATAGTCTCTGAAAGTAATCATTGTATTCTTGTTGATGATATGCATACTGTATAGCCGGTTACTTTCATGTGGATTTAATTTTCGAACGGCTGGTGTGGGTCGAAAATTAGATTTCGAAAAATTCTTTTTGCCTATTTAAAAAGTTCTGTGACGTGGCTCTGTGACGAAAATTAGACCCAGCCAAAATTTGGCTAACGAAATATTTGACCAGCGAAAAAACCGGCTATACGGTAGTTGTAACAACAATGACTGTAGTTCAGTATAATAATTAATTTTTATAACTTTTCTATATAAAGTTATTTTCGAAGCAACTAATGCATATAAACTTGCAGTAAACTTGTATACATTTACATTATTATTTTTGTCTTACTTCAGTTTCTGTTGAGATTCCTTCCACTGGCGATGAGTTGATGAATGTACTTGTTGTACTGGCTAACAGTCCAACTGAGTTCTTTATCCATCTTGTGGGAGAGGAGTATTCCGAGGCCCTGGAGACACTCCATGATGAGATGCTGAGCCATTTTGAAAACTCTAATGCGCCTGGTAATCACTTGCATTGATAAGAGCATGATTTACATGTAGTAGTCGTATCTCGCGTGTAATAACATACACTTGATAATGCACATAAACTATGGTAGTAACCAGGGTTTTGTACTGGATTTAGAGAACTTTTCGCCATAATAATTAAAAACAAACAGCCCTGAGGTCTGGGCGGGAACGCCTCAGCCCTGAGGTCTAGGCGGGGCGGGAACACTTCAGGAAATGTTATTCTTGTGCCCCTATCATGGGTCTGGAAACTACAACCTTACATGTGCGTTGAAGGTGCATCTGCGTAGTGTTGATAATTTTTACCTAGTCGGCCGAGTGAATTAACACTTGAGTATAAAACATGCATGTACCACCAACCAGTGATCAAACTGTTCGTTGCCCACAGGGTAAAATTTCTGATTTATTTATATACTATCATGCAATCGGCAATGATTATTCTGTTGTTGTCTCATTTAGGTCCTACGCTCAGTGATAAACTATGTGCCCACTGCATGGATGTCAGTGGAGAGAAGCAGTGGACCAGGGCTCTGGTGGAGTCCACTAGCAAGAACCGCAAGGATGCTGTTCTCATCTACTATCCTGACTATGGCAACATAGAGGAAGTGGACGTCAAGGAGCTGCGTAAATTGCCTCAAAGGTTTTGGAAATTGCCTTTCCAGGTACATTGTTGCGAACATGCTACACAATAAATTAGCTATGGATTTAGTTAGTGCTAAAAATAATTGATGTTAGTATCATCCTCACTCTATCTATCTGTCCCTCTCTCTCTCTCTCTCTCTCTCTCTCTCTCTCTCTCTCTCTCTCTCTCTCTCTCTCTCTCTCTCTCTCTCTCTCTCTCTCTCTCTCTCTCTCTCTCTCTCTCTCTCTCTCTCTCTCTCTCTCTCTCTCTCTCTCTCTCTCTCTCTCTCTCTCTCTCTCTCTCTCTCTCTCTCTCTCTCTCTCTCTCTCTCTCTATCTATCTATCTATCTATCTCTCTCTCTCTCTCTCTCTCTCTCTCTCTCTATCTATCTATCTTGCTGCAGGCTGTTCAGTGTGTTCTTCATGGATTTGAGGACGCATCACCTGATTCTGGAAAGAAATTTGTGGAGTTGGCTTTTGAAAAACAGTTCTTTGCAAAAGTGATTGAACGGTTAGAACTTTAAATGATAAGACACACTCACATGTAGCAAACAGGTACATTCGTTATGTTGATTGTATCAGCTCTTGTGTGCCATCATATCAATGAGACAAGGGCTTATGTCAGAATGACAGTATTGGGATGGGCGGGGCATTATGTAACCATAGATTCAAAAAAGGATTCTCGGGCGACAGTTTTTGTTGCAATCCTATAGTGGGAGGGGTGTGGCCTGGGAGGAGGCTAGAGGGCGTGTCACTTGCTTTATTTATCTCACAGGAATGATGATGTATACACTGTTGAGTTGATAACTTCGGACAATCAAGACCTGTTGGCTCAGTTACTGGATGCTGTACGTCCGACTAATACCCTTCAACCACAGCTTCCTGAAGTAAGCTACTATCAGACCTGTGATAATGCCAATCCATTGAAACTACAAATGTATCACAATTAGTATGTTATAGCTGATACTAGAATTGAGAGATTAACACAATAGATCCAAACGCTGCTTACTGTTTGTTGTCCATACTGTATACATTGCATGGTTGGGTGTGGTTTGTTGTCCATACTGTATACATTGCATGGGTGGGTGTGGTTTGTTGTCCATACTGTATACATTGCATGGTTGGGTGTGGTTTGTTGTCCATACTGTATACATTGCATGGTTGGGTGTGGTTTGTTGTCCATTTGTCCATACTGTATACATTGCATAGGTGGGTGTGGTTTGTTGTCCATACTGTATACATTGCATGGGTGGGTGTGGTTTGTTGTCCATACTGTATACATTGCATGGGTGTGGTTTGTTGTCCATACTGCATACATTGCATGGTTGGGTGTGGTTTGTTGTCCATACTGTATACATTGCATGGGTGGGTGTGGTTTGTTGTCCATACTGTATACATTGCATGGTTGGGTGTGGTTTGTTGTCCATACTGCATACATTGCATGGGTGGGTGTGGTTTGTTGTCCATACTGCATACATTATTCTGACCGAATAAATATAATTTTTAGTCGAGGGTCGTGGGCGTTATTTAGAATCATTTCTTCAATCCTTGCTGTGTATTTTCAAGCTAGATTCCATGTCCTTCTCATCAATCTTACAGAGGGACCTGTTTGCTCTATGACTGCCTTAACAATAGAGTATTAGGTGGACAACTGATAGTGTTTATCTCAGAGCAAGGACTATTGCGCCTGCTCATAGACTCTTGAAATCACTCTGGTTTCCAATTGTGAATTGTTACTTGTGTCTTTAGATGCATGTGCTACAAAGGTTTGATAACAGCAGTGTCGCTTGAACTGCTAGACTGAAAGCAGACGCCAGTAATCTGTCAGGACTAGAGTCCAGTGGAGTTTTGTCCACTTCCATTGCTTTTTGCGTCTAGTAATTCGAGCTAGAATCTAGCTCGAAAATACAAGCAATGATTTAAGAAATGATTCTAAATAATGCCCATGACTCCTTGACTGAAATTTTTTCAGAATAATTCCATTGATGTGCAGATGTGGACTAGGCTATACATGTGCCCAGTTTGTTTATAGTGCATTCATTGATACTGCTACCACCAAACACGGCAGCTGATCGAGTATTTTGTCTTGCATGGGTGTGGTTATCAAATGAGTTGTTGCGATGATTACCTGCTCTCCTCGCAGGCTGGATCTGGTGATAGAGTGGCTGTTACGCTAGTAGATATTGATATACAAAAGGAGGAAGTGTCAGTACAAGTGGCTGGGATAGGGACTCGTCGTCTGGCAGACCTGGTCGTTCTTCTCAATGATACATACTCAACAAAGGTACCACTTGTAGCTGGTTTGGTGAGCATGAGTCTGTGAGTGAGCGTCACTCAGCTCAATCTGAACTGCTCATGTTGTTAGACTGGCGCTGCTATAGTGACATCACAAATCAATTTCCAGCCCCGGACAAACATTGTTATTGTTAAAATGAAGTATTCGTTTAACTCAATAATAAATCACTGATGAACTGATGACTTGTAAACAAATAAAATATCTCGTCCAATTGGTTTGTAAACTTCAGCCCGTACCATATGCTATAGGGTGCTGTAGCCCGTACCATATGCTATAGGGTGCTGTAGCCCGTAGCATATGCTATAGGGTGCTGTAGCCCGTACCATATGCTATAGGGTGCTGTAGCCCGTACCATATGCTATAGGGTGCTGTAGCCCGTAGCATATGCTATAGGGTGCTGTAGCCCGTAGCATATGCTATAGGGTGCTGTAGCCCGTACCATATGCTAGGGTGCTGTAGCCCGTACCATATGCTATAGGGTGCTGTAGCCCGTACCATATGCTATAGGGTGCTGTAGCCCGTAGCATATGCTAGGGTGCTGTAGCCCGTAGCATATGCTAGGGTGCTGTAGCCCGTACCATATGCTAGGGTGCTGTAGCCCGTAGCATATGCTAGGGTGCTGTAGCCCGTAGCATGTGCTAGGGTGCTGTAGCCCGTACCATATGCTAGGGTGCTGTAGCCCGTAGCATATGCTAGGGTGCTGTAGCCCGTAGCATGTGCTAGGGTGCTGTAGCCCGTACCATATGCTATAGGGTGCTGTAGCCCGTAGCATGTGCTATAGGGTGCTGTAGCCCGTAGCATATGCTAGGGTGCTGTAGCCCGTAGCATGTGCTAGGGTGCTGTAGCCCGTACCATATGCTATAGGGTGCTGTAGCCCGTACCATATGCTATAGGGTGCTGTAGCCCGTAGCATATGCTAGGGTGCTGTAGCCCGTAGCATGTGCTAGGGTGCTGTAGCCCGTACCATATGCTAGGGTGCTGTAGCCCGTACCATATGCTATAGGGTGCTGTAGCCCGTACCATATGCTATAGGGTGCTGTAGCCCGTAGCATGTGCTAGGGTGCTGTAGCCCGTAGCATATGCTATAGGGTGCTGTAGCCCGTAGCATATGCTAGGGTGCTGTAGCCCGTAGCATGTGCTAGGGTGCTGTAGCCCGTACCATATGCTATAGGGTGCTGTAGCCCGTACCATATGCTATAGGGTGCTGTAGCCCGTACCATATGCTATAGGGTGCTGTAGCCCGTAGCATATGCTATAGGGTGCTGTAGCCCGTACCATATGCTAGGGTGCTGTAGCCCGTACCATATGCTAGGGTGCTGTAGCCCGTACCATATGCTATAGGGTGCTGTAGCCCGTAGCATATGCTATAGGGTGCTGTAGCCCGTACCATATGCTATAGGGTGCTGTAGCCCGTAGCATATGCTATAGGGTGCTGTAGCCCGTACCATATGCTATAGGGTGCTGTAGCCCGTAGCATATGCTATAGGGTGCTGTAGCCCGTACCATATGCTATAGGGTGCTGTAGCCCGTACCATATGCTATAGGGTGCTGTAGCCCGTACCATATGCTATAGGGTGCTGTAGCCCGTAGCATATGCTAGGGTGCTGTAGCCCGTACCATATGCTATAGGGTGCTGTAGCCCGTACCATATGCTATAGGGTGCTGTAGCCCGTAGCATGTGCTATAGGGTGCTGTAGCCCGTAGCATATGCTAGGGTGCTGTAGCCCGTAGCATGTGCTAGGGTGCTGTAGCCCGTACCATATGCTATAGGGTGCTGTAGCCCGTACCATATGCTATAGGGTGCTGTAGCCCGTAGCATATGCTAGGGTGCTGTAGCCCGTAGCATGTGCTAGGGTGCTGTAGCCCGTACCATATGCTAGGGTGCTGTAGCCCGTACCATATGCTATAGGGTGCTGTAGCCCGTACCATATGCTATAGGGTGCTGTAGCCCGTAGCATGTGCTAGGGTGCTGTAGCCCGTAGCATATGCTATAGGGTGCTGTAGCCCGTAGCATATGCTAGGGTGCTGTAGCCCGTAGCATGTGCTAGGGTGCTGTAGCCCGTACCATATGCTATAGGGTGCTGTAGCCCGTACCATATGCTATAGGGTGCTGTAGCCCGTACCATATGCTATAGGGTGCTGTAGCCCGTAGCATATGCTATAGGGTGCTGTAGCCCGTACCATATGCTAGGGTGCTGTAGCCCGTACCATATGCTAGGGTGCTGTAGCCCGTACCATATGCTATAGGGTGCTGTAGCCCGTAGCATATGCTATAGGGTGCTGTAGCCCGTACCATATGCTATAGGGTGCTGTAGCCCGTAGCATATGCTATAGGGTGCTGTAGCCCGTACCATATGCTATAGGGTGCTGTAGCCCGTAGCATATGCTATAGGGTGCTGTAGCCCGTACCATATGCTATAGGGTGCTGTAGCCCGTACCATATGCTATAGGGTGCTGTAGCCCGTACCATATGCTATAGGGTGCTGTAGCCCGTAGCATATGCTAGGGTGCTGTAGCCCGTACCATATGCTATAGGGTGCTGTAGCCCGTAGCATATGCTATAGGGTGCTGTAGCCCGTAGCATATGCTATAGGGTGCTGTAGCCCGTACCATATGCTATAGGGTGCTGTAGCCCGTAGCATATGCTATAGGGTGCTGTAGCCCGTACCATATGCTATAGGGTGCTGTAGCCCGTACCATATGCTATAGGGTGCTGTAGCCCGTAGCATATGCTATAGGGTGCTGTAGCCCGTAGCATATGCTATAGGGTGCTGTAGCCCGTAGCATATGCTATAGGGTGCTGTAGCCCGTAGCATGTGCTAGGGTGCTGTAGCCCGTACCATATGCTAGGGTGCTGTAGCCCGTAGCATATGCTATAGGGTGCTGTAGCCCGTAGCATGTGCTATAGGGTGCTGTAGCCCGTACCATATGCTATAGGGTGCTGTAGCCCGTAGCATATGCTATAGGGTGCTGTAGCCCGTAGCATGTGCTATAGGGTGCTGTAGCCCGTACCATATGCTATAGGGTGCTGTAGCCCGTACCATATGCTATAGGGTGCTGTAGCCCGTACCATATGCTATAGGGTGCTGTATGCCGTACCATATGCTAGGGTGCTGTAGCCCGTACCATTTGCTATAGGGTGCTGTAGCCCGTACCATATGCTATAGGGTGCTGTAGCCCGTACCATATGCTATAGGGTGCTGTAGCCCGTACCATATGCTATAGGGTGCTGTAGCCCGTACCATATGCTATAGGGTGCTGTAGCCCGTACCATATGCTAGGGTGCTGTAGCCCGTACCATATGCTATAGGGTGCTGTAGCCCGTAGCATATGCTATAGGGTGCTGTAGCCCGTAGCATGTGCTATAGGGTGCTGTAGCCCGTACCATATGCTATAGGGTGCTGTAGCCCGTAGCATGTGCTATAGGGTGCTGTAGCCCGTAGCATGTGCTATAGGGTGCTGTAGCCCGTACCATATGCTATAGGGTGCTGTAGCCCGTAGCATATGCTATAGGGTGCTGTAGCCCGTAGCATGTGCTAGGGTGCTGTAGCCCGTACCATATGCTAGGGTGCTGTAGCCCGTAGCATATGCTATAGGGTGCTGTAGCCCGTAGCATGTGCTATAGGGTGCTGTAGCCCGTAGCATATGCTATAGGGTGCTGTAGCCCGTACCATATGCTATAGGGTGCTGTAGCCCGTAGCATATGCTATAGGGTGCTGTAGCCCGTAGCATGTGCTAGGGTGCTGTAGCCCGTACCATATGCTAGGGTGCTGTAGCCCGTAGCATATGCTATAGGGTGCTGTAGCCCGTAGCATGTGCTATAGGGTGCTGTAGCCCGTACCATATGCTATAGGGTGCTGTAGCCCGTAGCATGTGCTATAGGGTGCTGTAGCCCGTAGCATGTGCTATAGGGTGCTGTAGCCCGTAGCATATGCTATAGGGTGCTGTAGCCCGTAGCATATGCTATAGGGTGCTGTAGCCCGTACCATATGCTATAGGGTGCTGTAGCCCGTACCATATGCTATAGGGTGCTGTAGCCCGTAGCATATGCTAGGGTGCTGTAGCCCGTAGCATGTGCTATAGGGTGCTGTAGCCCGTACCATATGCTATAGGGTGCTGTAGCCCGTAGCATATGCTAGGGTGCTGTAGCCCGTAGCATGTGCTATAGGGTGCTGTAGCCCGTACCATATGCTATAGGGTGCTGTAGCCCGTAGCATATGCTATAGGGTGCTGTAGCCTGTAGCATGTGCTAGGGTGCTGTAGCCCGTACCATATGCTAGGGTGCTGTAGCCCGTACCATATGCTATAGGGTGCTGTAGCCCGTAGCATATGCTATAGGGTGCTGTAGCCCGTAGCATGTGCTATAGGGTGCTGTAGCCCGTACCATATGCTATAGGGTGCTGTAGCCCGTAGCATGTGCTATAGGGTGCTGTAGCCCGTACCATGTGCTATAGGGTGCTGTAGCCCGTAGCATATGCTATAGGGTGCTGTAGCCCGTACCATATGCTATAGGGTGCTGTAGCCCGTACCATATGCTATAGGGTGCTGTAGCCCGTACCATATGCTATAGGGTGCTGTAGCCCGTACCATATGCTATAGGGTGCTGTAGCCCGTACCATATGCTATAGGGTGCTGTAGCCCGTACCATATGCTATAGGGTGCTGTAGCCCGTAGCATATGCTATAGGGTGCTGTAGCCCGTACCATATGCTATAGGGTGCTGTAGCCCGTAGCATATGCTATAGGGTGCTGTAGCCCGTACCATATGCTATAGGGTGCTGTAGCCCGTAGCATATGCTATAGGGTGCTGTAGCCCGTACCATATGCTATAGGGTGCTGTAGCCCGTACCATATGCTATAGGGTGCTGTAGCCCGTAGCATATGCTATAGGGTGCTGTAGCCCGTAGCATATGCTATAGGGTGCTGTAGCCCGTAGCATATGCTATAGGGTGCTGTAGCCCGTAGCATGTGCTAGGGTGCTGTAGCCCGTACCATATGCTAGGGTGCTGTAGCCCGTAGCATATGCTATAGGGTGCTGTAGCCCGTAGCATGTGCTATAGGGTGCTGTAGCCCGTACCATATGCTATAGGGTGCTGTAGCCCGTAGCATGTGCTATAGGGTGCTGTAGCCCGTAGCATGTGCTATAGGGTGCTGTAGCCCGTACCATATGCTATAGGGTGCTGTAGCCCGTACCATATGCTATAGGGTGCTGTAGCCCGTACCATATGCTATAGGGTGCTGTAGCCCGTACCATATGCTAGGGTGCTGTAGCCCGTACCATATGCTATAGGGTGCTGTAGCCCGTACCATATGCTATAGGGTGCTGTAGCCCGTACCATATGCTATAGGGTGCTGTAGCCCGTACCATATGCTATAGGGTGCTGTAGCCCGTACCATATGCTATAGGGTGCTGTAGCCCGTACCATATGCTAGGGTGCTGTAGCCCGTACCATATGCTATAGGGTGCTGTAGCCCGTAGCATATGCTATAGGGTGCTGTAGCCCGTAGCATGTGCTATAGGGTGCTGTAGCCCGTACCATATGCTATAGGGTGCTGTAGCCCGTAGCATGTGCTATAGGGTGCTGTAGCCCGTAGCATGTGCTATAGGGTGCTGTAGCCCGTACCATATGCTATAGGGTGCTGTAGCCCGTAGCATATGCTATAGGGTGCTGTAGCCCGTAGCATGTGCTAGGGTGCTGTAGCCCGTACCATATGCTAGGGTGCTGTAGCCCGTAGCATATGCTATAGGGTGCTGTAGCCCGTAGCATGTGCTATAGGGTGCTGTAGCCCGTAGCATATGCTATAGGGTGCTGTAGCCCGTAGCATATGCTATAGGGTGCTGTAGCCCGTAGCATATGCTATAGGGTGCTGTAGCCCGTAGCATGTGCTAGGGTGCTGTAGCCCGTAGCATATGCTATAGGGTGCTGTAGCCCGTAGCATGTGCTATAGGGTGCTGTAGCCCGTACCATATGCTATAGGGTGCTGTAGCCCGTAGCATGTGCTATAGGGTGCTGTAGCCCGTAGCATGTGCTATAGGGTGCTGTAGCCCGTAGCATATGCTATAGGGTGCTGTAGCCCGTAGCATATGCTATAGGGTGCTGTAGCCCGTACCATATGCTATAGGGTGCTGTAGCCCGTACCATATGCTATAGGGTGCTGTAGCCCGTAGCATATGCTAGGGTGCTGTAGCCCGTAGCATGTGCTATAGGGTGCTGTAGCCCGTACCATATGCTATAGGGTGCTGTAGCCCGTAGCATATGCTAGGGTGCTGTAGCCCGTAGCATGTGCTATAGGGTGCTGTAGCCCGTACCATATGCTATAGGGTGCTGTAGCCCGTAGCATATGCTATAGGGTGCTGTAGCCTGTAGCATGTGCTAGGGTGCTGTAGCCCGTACCATATGCTAGGGTGCTGTAGCCCGTACCATATGCTAGGGTGCTGTAGCCCGTACCATATGCTATAGGGTGCTGTAGCCCGTAGCATGTGCTAGGGTGCTGTAGCCCGTAGCATGTGCTAGGGTGCTGTAGCCCGTAGCATATGCTAGGGTGCTGTAGCCCGTAGCATGTGCTAGGGTGCTGTAGCCCGTAGCATGTGCTAGGGTGCTGTAGCCCGTAGCATGTGCTAGGGTGCTGTAGCCCGTAGCATGTGCTAGGGTGCTATATCACAACAATCCCATCATCTTATTGGACTCGATGCTATAATATAATTATTAATGTAGTATATTTTTGCTCAGAATTCAGCTCGAGACAGGGTGAAACGATCAGTTCTGGCAGAAGGAACAATGTGCTGTTGTAAATTCACTGATGATGACAGCTGGTATAGAGCAAGAGTGATATCATTTACTGGAGACAAGGTATCACATTATGGTAGCTAGTATGCATTGATATCCTTAGACACTGTTGTGGACTGGAAGTCCAATACTGTCCATTATATGATTTTGTTATTCTGTGGCATTTCAACTTCTAGCACGTAATGCTGAACGTGACAAGTGATAATTGATCAGTCTCACGATTTAATTGTATTAAAAACTATACCTGTCCTCTACATACATGTACCTGTCCTCTACATACATGTACCTGTCCTCTACATACATGTACCTGTCCTCTACATACATGTACCTGTCCTCTACATACATGTACCTGTCCTCTAAATACATGTACCTGTCCTCTACATACATGTACCTGTCCTCTACATACATGTACCTGTCCTCTACATACATGTACCTGTCCTCTACATACATGTACCTGTCCTCTACATGCATGTACCTGTCCTCTACATGCATGTACCTGTCCTCTACATGCATGTACCTGTCCTCTACATGCATGTACCTGTCCTCTACATACATGTACCTGTCCTCTACATACATGTACCTGTCCTCTACATACATGTACCTGTCCTCTACATACATGTACCTGTCCTCTACATACATGTACCTGTCCTCTACATACATGTACCTGTCCTCTACTACATACATGTACCTGTCCTCTACTACATACATGTACCTGTCCTCTACATGCATGTACCTGTCCTCTACATACGTGTACCTGTCCTCTACATACGTGTATCTGTCCTCTACATACGTGTACCTGTCCTCTACATACGTGTACCTGTCCTCTACATACATGTACCTGTCCTCTACATACATGTACCTGTCCTCTACATACATGTACCTGTCCTCTACATACATGTACCTGTCCTCTACATACATGTACCTGTCCTCTACATACATGTACCTGTCCTCTACATACATGTACCTGTCCTCTACATACATGTACCTGTCCTCTACATGCATGTACCTGTCCTCTACATGCATGTACCTGTCCTCTACATGCATGTACCTGTCCTCTACATGCATGTACCTGTCCTCTACATACATGTACCTGTCCTCTACATACATGTACCTGTCCTCTACATACATGTACCTGTCCTCTACATACATGTACCTGTCCTCTACATACATGTACCTGTCCTCTACATACATGTACCTGTCCTCTACTACATACATGTACCTGTCCTCTACATACATGTACCTGTTCTCTACTACATACATGTACCTGTCCTCTACATAATAATTGGACAGTGCATCCGAGGATCTACTCGATTTAGAAACCAAGAGCCATTGCTATATAGCGTCCGAGAGTGCTATGGTAACAGTGTGAGGGCTTCTAGATCCGATTGGATGCACTGTCCAACTGGTTTAGACTATAGCAACAGCAAACAAAATGGCGTGAACGACAAGGAAGGACACACGAGTGTTCTAAAAATTATTCAATGGAGCTTCGCTCACAGAACCATATTCTGCACCGTGTGGTGGTATTCCATTATGAGGTCGCAGCAGTGGCGTGATTCCATTATGAGATTTAGAGGCCCGCAGCTACGCAACCTGGTTGGTCAACATCGCTTAGCTGTGGTCTAAGCATTGTTTTAACTTATTGGTGTGACATTGATTTTCTAGACTCCTCAGTAATTCTGATATCTGCAGGTATCTGTTGAATATGTTGACTACGGTAACACAGAAGTTGTGGACATTGCTAAATTAAGAAAACCTCTCAATCATGATTTGTTTAATCTACCACCACAAGTGAGTTGATGAATGTTCAGGTTAGATCCCGTTGTATGTTCAGGTTAGATCCCGTTGGCCGAGGTCTCTAACCGGCTTAGAGTATAGCTCAATATGTTATTGACCAATCAGATTTGTTATAGCAGAGGCTCTATTTGCTGTAGAGTCCATCTGTGTTCAGTGCTCTTAGTGTCAAGCATGATTGAGTCTGGTTTATAAGCTGATACAGTCTGCAAGCTATGGCTCTTGAGCTATACAAACACTTGCTATGAAATTCGGGCCTTGAATAGTAACCAGTGCTGTCAAAGCCACACCCAATCATCTGTCAGAGCCACACCCAATCATCTGTCTCATCTGTTATGCTGTTTGTGTGCTTTGTTGCTTGTGACTGTAATCAACTAAAATGGGTGTGGCTACTTTGAGGCTGATGAGAAAAGCTTCAAAGTGCACCTTGATAGAGGAGCATGTATGCAATCATAAAGACAGGAAATGTGCATGCAGTGGGTCCATGGAAGCACGAAATCATGTAGTTGACCAGTATTGCATATCCTCACGGAGTACTGTATGCCTGTGGCTCCACCCATATCGGCATAAAATATGCTTAATTTCTCTTGAACTGCATGTAATTTATTTTTGGATTGAATTAGTTTTTCTTTTATACAGGCTGTCAGATGCAGACTGCATGGAATCCCTCCTAAAGGGGTAAGTTCAAGTGTCTTGGTAGCTAAATCACTTATTACATTATTATTTTAGGGTCAGTGGACTGAACTGGCTGTACACTTTTTATTAGAATACCTGGATTGTGAAGGAGTCCAGTTAGAGGTAAATAGACTAGTAATAATGTATTCATAGAGTACCTGGATTGTGAAGGAGTCCAGTTAGAGGTAAATAGACTAGTAATAATGTATTCATAGAGTACCTGGATTGTGAAGGAGTCCAGTTAGAGGTAAATATACTAGTAATAATGTATTCATAGAGTACCTGGATTGTGAAGGAGTCCAGTTAGAGGTAAATAGACTAGTAATAATGTATTCATAGAGTACCTGGATTGTGAAGGAGTCCAGTTAGAGGTAAATAGACTAGTAATAATGTATTCATAGAGTACCTGGATTGTGAAGGAGTCCAGTTAGAGGTAAATAGACTAGTAATAATGTATTCATAGAGTACCTGGATTGTGAAGGAGTCCAGTTAGAGATAAATAGAATATTCACCAATAATAGCCAGCAGACTAACAGATGTCAATGAACAGATTTCACAAAACCCTCGGCGTGTTGCACATTGGCTCCTTAGTTATGGTTTGCAGAAGGAGCTTTACAGCTAAAGGCAACCTGCTTGCTATTGAAACTGCACTGCTAACCAGAAGACAGCAAAATGCTAACCACTTTATAGGCGTGTCATGTGGGTGTGACCATGCATGTGAGTAGGTAGCCATTGCTAGCTGTAAGCTGATATCTACGCACACTCAGAGCTGTCCTGCTGTTTAGATGGAATCTACAAGTACCTAGGTTGTCAACCATGTGCGCTTTTGTTGTCAGAAAGGTCCAAGATGGCCGTCCAGGTGAGCCAGCCATAACTCGAGAACGAAAGCATTTTAGCATAATCCACGAGTCACATTGCAAGCCATGGTCATGCTTAGCCTGTTCATACCTTAGTTGACGCGTAGAAGCGATCGCTGATCTCTGTAGCAGAAGAGACAGACAGACAGAACGACAAAGCAAGTACCGTAACCCTCGCGCATGCGCCGAGGGTTAATAATAGCCAGCAGACTAACAGATGTCAATAATAGCCAGCACACTAACAGATGTCAATAATAGCCAGCAGACTAACAGATGTCAATAATAGCCAGCAGACTAACAGATGTCAATAATAGCCAGCACACTAACAGATGTCAATAATAGCCAGCACACTAACAGATGTCAATAATAGCCAGCACACTAACAGATGTCAATAATAGCCAGCACACTAACAGATGTCAATAATAGCCAGCACACTAACAGATGTCAATAATAGCCAGCACACTAACAGATGTCAATAATAGCCAGCACACTAACAGATGTCAATAATAGCCAGCACACTAACAGATGTCAATAATAGCCAGCACACTAACAGATGGTGTGGCTAGTGTATGCATTGGGTTTCTCTTAAAAACAGCTTTCTTACCACCATTGTTAAGCTGCTGGCTGTAGCTTACGCTCATAGTCCAGCCAGCTATAATGAACAGATTTCACAAACCCTCGGCGGGCATGCCATTCACATTGTAGTGTCAGTCTGCATAGCTGCAAACTCCATAAATTAGTATGTTGGATTAAATGGTCTGTCAAGGTGCGTTAGGTGGGCGTGACTACAACCGAATACGTACACGTGTGCAGTAAGCTGACAACCTTTTCTTGAAGTATCTATGCGCTGTGCTACAGTTCAAATCGACTGTAAGAGTACCTAGACAGCCAACCATGAGCGTTTTTGTCCTCAGAGAGGTCCGAGACGGCCGTCAAGGTGAGTCAGTCGTAACTCGCGAACAAAAGCATTTTCGCAAAATCCACGAGTCAAATTGCAAGCTCTGGTCGTGCTTAGTCTGTCTTGCCTTATTCGACGCGTAGAAGTGATCGCTGTTCTCTGTAGCTCGATGGACAGAATGCGACCAGACAAGTACCGTAACCCTCGCGCATGCGCCGAGGGTTAATTATGACCATATATGAGTTTTTGCTGTTAACATAATTACCCGTGTGCAGTATGCGGGAGGGTTATGCGTTCGTGTCCGTCTATATGTATATATATGTGTCGTCAAAAACACGCCTGTTTGCCTCTTACCGCTCGAAAATCTCCACGAAAACACTCTCTGCTGCTTCTTCACTGAATTTATAGTCCTATGAAGACATTTTCTGTGCTGGCAAGCCCTGCTTGAGTGGCTAATCCATGGGTTTCTAAAGCTACGTGTCCTTGTAAGAGCACTTTACGGTATTGTGGGTGTGTCACCCAACCTCCTATCCATGTCGATGTCCTCACTCAGTCTCACATGTACCATACGTCAGAGCCATTAAACTTCTTGAGGCCTATAGCTACGGTATCAGTCTTTCTTGAGGCCTTCTGTGATGTGCCAAGCAACTGTTAGTGCATATAATTATGCTATCATCTATATTTTTGGAGCTGAGGCTATGGGCTAGATGTACTGAACGTGCATGTTGCAGTAATGCTGGAGTAGTCCTGCTTAGCTCCTAGCTCAGGGTATGGTCTGGTCCCGTTTCGTCGACTGCCGTTTGGTTGACTAGACCAGTCAATTAATTAATGCCCACACACTCAGTCATACGATTAATTAGGACGACCTTCCCGACGATCCATAGGCTTATCAAGGGCCGAAGGCCCGGGTTAGGAGACCCTCCCGACGATCCTTAGGCTTACCAAGGGCCGAAGGCCCGGGTTAGGATACCCTCCCGACGTTTTTTTAAGGTTTAGGGTTTAGTCGTTACTGTAGCATTAATATCGTAGGTGGGTGTGACCGCGTCTTAATAACTGCGTTTATTAGTCGACGAATCGGGAGTCGACAAAACGGCAGTCGACCAAATGGCACTAATTCATGGGTATGTGTTCATTAGAACTCTAGCTATTTTCATGGATCAGGTCGCAACCATAAGATCAAATCAAAATGTTGTTCAATGAAATTAAAATGTCGAACATGTGTAACCTCAACAGCTACACTGCAGTGTTTATTATCGTGTAGTGAACTGATTTATCTGATTCTTTGTTGTTTTCGAAGAGCATCATCGTGATAGCCAGCACGGGTGTTTGCATCATCGTGATAGCCAGCACGGGTGTTTGCCTATCTTGGTATTGTTCAACTAGTTGATTTGTACAGAGTAGGCGTCTGTCTCATTACAGTACGGTCTCGAATGTGTGTACATGCGCTTAAAATGATTTGATGTTTTTTATTTTTATGGGCAACACAATTATACGTGAATGAAATTATGGCAGTTTTAATTCATACCCACTATCTGTTTCAGGTTATGAGCGATGGCGCAGTTGTCTTGCTATATGATGAAGAAGACATCAATCGGCTAATGTTGGGAGACCCAGCGCTCTTTTCTTCCCAAACTGCTACTCCGGAAGAATCGTCCATGGAAGGCGCGTCACTGTCTGGCTTCAGTGGTTTGTCAATTCATGATTCTGAAACTAAACGAAGTGCCAATTCTGATGAAGCAGTGGACTCTTCTCAAAGAGCTGTTTCTAAGGACCATCTATCACTGGAACAACACCTTGCTTCTCCTAGGCCTCTCGCTATTCATGTCCCTACTTCACAAACATCAGGAGCACAATCTCATAGAACACATGCAGGAACCCTTGACCTCCAATCGCCTGGATCTAATGCTCCTTTTACTACTCAAGAATCTCAAACACCTCAAGCACCACACACCCCTCAAGGACCTCACACCCCTCCAGCACCTTCAGATCCTCATACTACTTATAGTACTCAAACGCCTCCAGGACCTCGTATTGAAGGACCTCAAACCCCTCCAACTAATATTAGCATTCGGGGACCTCAAACGCCTCCAATGCCTAGCTCTAACACTTCATTTCAAGTATCACTTAAATTTAAGTATTCACTTCCCACCATTTCAACTGAAAATTATAAATTTGAAGAGTTGACTGTTAATAAACCAACACCTGTTACGGTAGCATATGCAGCAAGTCCAGGTGACTTTACGGTAAGCTAGATGTTCATTTTATTGATTCACTTCTTATCCTTTTAACACTTCAGGTACACTTAAAGACCAATACAGATACATTAGCGGAACTTAATCGAAGGTTGCACAGATATTGTTGTACTGCTTCTTCTTCTCAGTCTGAGTTCCCTGCAACTACATGTTGTGCTGCCTTGAACTCTGACGGTAGATGGTATCGTGGGACAGTGATGGAATCACCTCAACTAGTAACTAGCACTGGAAAGGTATGATTACAATGAAAGTTATATACATGTGATATCATGTTTTTTGTCTGTGTCAGGTGTACGTCTGCTTCACTGACTATGGAGACTGTGAGCTTGTAAACTATCACGATTTAAGAGTTCTTCCTGTGGAATTTCATGACCTCCCCTTTCAAGGCATCAAGTGTCAATTATCCGGTATGTAATGTTACAGATACAACTAGAGTCATGGACTGCAATAATATAGTAAAATCTGGTCACCCTTGGGCCTGGCAGGTGGCTGAATGAAACCAATTACAAGCTCAGTAGTGCTGTATAAGAGAGGTGACCATTAGCTTCTGTTTCACTATAGTCCCAAGCTCCATGCAAGTAGTGTACAAGTTCGAATAGTGAAGTAATAATTATGGCAAATACTTCTGCTGCTCAGCTCATTGAAAAACAAACCTTCCTTATTAGGCTATGAGCTGTATGGCTGTGTTAGAAGCTACACTATTGCTGTGCTGCCTCTTTATTTTGTTGTATAAGTTCCTCCTACATGTCAATACTGTTAGTACAACTTGGGCAAGTGGAATAGTAGAGGAGACAAACACAAACTCAACAATCACTAGCGCGAGCGAGCCATAGTCAAGTATGTATGCAGGCTTTCAGCTAGAGACGTCGACATGCCAAGTAATATGCCAGTTGACTGGTTTGTAGGTCAGTTGTCCCGGTGAAAATGACAATTCGACAAGGCCACGCCCACTTATCCAGCACCACTGACTGAAAAGAAATGCTTGTATTATTGAGTGAGGTAGAGCGCCTTGCTGTAATTTTTTCTAAAAGAATGGTCTATGCTTTGACTGCAAAGGTCAAGCTTTGCTCAGCAAAAGTAGCGTGCACGATAGTACAATTTTTTATTTTTGGCAACTTTTCTTGGCACTCAATAAGTGGGCGTGGCCATGTCGAATTGTTGTTTACACCACGAGTACGTTACAAGTGGCCTACAAAACCTTGTATGTTAATAGTAATAATTATAGTTTCAGTGTCGTAATTAAACTCGTCTGTCTCTGACTCTCTTCATAGGCCAGAGCCACTGTCTTGTTTGGTGCACAAGGCACACAATGCGTGAGCAATGTCACTCCCTCAGGTGCACGCTTCTTTGTGCCTCTTTACGCTAGAATACAAACACCTTAGATCTTACTAACAATTTGAATAGTCACAGGCGTATCATTAATAGCAATGGTTGTTATAATACACTCTACCAGTGGAACAAATCGAATGCTCCATTAAATCCTGGCAAATTTACCGCCCATGAGTGTAACAAACGAATTGTTACACTGTAAACTCCCAATGCAAATGTATGCACTGGTAGCTCAGAGTGGTACAACTGTATTGTACCACTCATGGGCGGGTCTGGCGGCATCCATGAACAATTTTCATGGCGCACAGCATGACAGTAGTGCCTGCTTTGCCAACGATTTAGGTACGGCAGCCATACTGGAATGTGAAGAGCTCTGTATTGCGCACCTTATACACAAAAGCATGCTAACGCTAGTGGGATTTCGAACAAGTAATAACAAAACAATTCCTCGTGTAACATTGGATTTGTTCGCACTCGTTTCTGGTCTCGTTGTTAAAAATAAACCACTCGGGCTATGCCCTCGTTGTCTCCAGCTCGTGCGTACAGATCCAATGTGGAGCCATACATTAACTAATACTTGTACTTGCTAGCAATGGTTGACATCCCTTGCAGTATGTATGCTAGCAATGGTTGACATCCCTTGCAGTATGTATGCTAGCAATGGTTGACATCCCTTGCAGTATGTATGCTAGCAATGGTTGACATCCCTTGCAGTATGTATGCTAGCAATGGTTGACATCCCTTGCAGTATGTATGCTAGCAATGGTTGACATCCCTTGCAGTATGTATGCTAGCAATGGTTGACATCCCTTGCAGTATGTATGCTAGCAATGGTTGACATCCCTTGCAGTATGTATGCTAGCAATGGTTGACATCCCTTGCAGTATGTATGCTAGCAATGGTTGACATCCCTTGCAGTATGTATGCTAGCAATGGTTGACATCCCTTGCAGTATGTATGCTAGCAATGGTTGACATCCCTTGCAGTATGTATGCTAGCAATGGTTGACATCCCTTGCAGTATGTATGCTAGCAATGGTTGACATCCCTTGCAGTATGTATGCTAGCAATGGTTGACATCCCTTGCAGTATGTATGCTAGCAATGGTTGACATCCCTTGCAGTATGTATGCTAGCAATGGTTGACATCCCTTGCAGTATGTATGCTAGCAATGGTTGACATCCCTTGCAGTATGTATGCTAGCAATGGTTGATATCCCTTGCAGTATGTATGCTAGCAATGGTTGACATCCCTTGCAGTATGTATGCTAGCAATGGTTGACATCCCTTGCAGTATGTATGCTAGCAATGGTTCACATCCCTTGCAGTATGTATGTCATTAGTGTTTTTTATTAGCTTTTAACTTTCCTTGTCTTTTTTCTTATTACAGGGGTGACTTCAACACAAGAGCGAGAGTGGGGATCTGAAGTCTGCTATATATTTGAGAGGCTTGTGTCTGGTGTACAACTAATTGCACTTGCCAATTCTACAACTAGTGGATCATGCAGTATAAGGCTAATGGACCTTGCTAAGAACATAGTTATTAATGACTACCTAGTAAGCCTAGGTCTAGTCACGAAAACTACATAATAATATTATTGCATAACATTTGGAAATAACAAACTATTATAACCATACAAATCATTATTGTCCTGTTGCCAGTGGTCATGGGAGAAGCAGACTCTGCTGCTTGCCTCCTTGCCCTTGCATGCTGTACTCCATTACAACAGCTACAAAAACTATCTATCATCGTTACATGCTAGTATATTAGCCTGATGGTAGTTTGCAGTAATTTAGCTAGTGTGGTCAACCACATACTGATGATGGTGCTGATGTAGAGAACAAGATAATGACATGGTCGAGGTGAAGGATGCATGATCACTAACTGACAACACTAGACAACAAGATACTGTTACCATGACAATACATTTTTTGTTCTCTTCAAACAAAAATTGATGTTTAAAGCTTCTCACATGCATGTCACCTGACAGATCACATGATAAAGTTTATGAATAATTATTAATAACACACAAAGGGAGTGGGTGCCAAAAATGAAGATACTTGTACTCAAGATTAGTGAAGAGTTCTTCAACCACTCGTCAATACTCAGAGAAGGCGTGGTCAGCATCCCACCCCTCCTAGTTAACACTTGCATAGTGAATAGACACAAGCATAGGTTGATAAAAGGCTGACCTCTGCTTGTTCCATGACGGTTCTTCCTCACAGCGGTCTCTCATGGCCGCCTGCTCTTCTCTTCATATACAGCATGATAATACGACCAGCAACATGGTCCATGATAGCTGCAATATTCCAGGCGGTCAACAATCACTGGACTGGACTAGTGGACTGGACTGGTGGACTGGACTGGTGGACTGGACTGGCCGGGGACTATTAATTTTAAACAAGCGCGATCGCGCGCGCGCGAAACAGAACGCATGCGTGGCGCGGTGAATGTACAGCAAGCGCAGTACTATAGTACTAGTATGTGCTAGTATTATACAGTATTATGTGCATGTGTAATAGCGCGTTAAGGCTAAACTCACAACGCCCTGGCCAGCTACGATGGATGGCAGTCCTGATAGCAGTCCCATTTACATATCGTCAGCCGATGTCACTCCCGCAAAGGCGGTCAACAATCACTGGACTGGACCAGTGGACTGGACTGGTGGACTGGACTACAAAACAGGAAATTGTGCCCATAATTACTATACTACTAAACCCAAGACCATAAAAACCTTCGCCTAACAGCGCCCAGTATGGACCTAACGGCGCCCAGTATTCGCCTAACAGTGCCCAGTATGGACCCATAACAGCACCCAGTATGGGGATCAACCTAAATATTCGCCACCTCACGATCCTTAGTGTTAGAACGCCGGGAACGACGATCCTTAGTTTTAAAACGCCGGGAACGACGATTCTTAGTGTTAAAACGCCGGGAACGACGATCCTTAGTGTTAAAACGCCGGGAACGACGATCCTTAGTGTTAAAACGCCGGGAACGACGATCCTTAGTGTTAAATCGCCCGTTAGCGAATACTGGGCGCCGTTAGGCGAAGGTTTTTAGGGTCTTGGGTTTAGTAGTATAGTAATTATGGGCGCGGTTTCCTGTTTTGTAGTCCAGTCCACCAGTCCAGTCCACTGGTCCAGTCCAGTGATTGTTGACCGCCTCCCGCAAAGGCAGTCGTTCTGGTAGACTCAGACGACACGTGGTCAGAATGTAACTCTCCTAGAATTCCCAGCAAATCTAGGTAAGACGATAACATTGTAGTTTATTTATACATGTACAATAATTATTATAAGCATGTGTGTAAATTGATCATGTTTATCACTTTTAGAACACCAAAAAGAGTTCTTCACCTGGGTGATTTTGAGCAGGCGTGGCAAAGGTACATCTAATAATAATATTATTTTACTGTATTGTGGCTGTAAATAATTTTATAGCTGAATGCCTGAATGTGCGTGCATCAGTGGCAATTATAATAATATGTGTTACTTGCAGAAGCTTCAAGCAAGACCAGCTGGATGAGGAAAGTGACGTATACGAGATGGGCGACGATGAGGAAAGTGATGTATTCGAGATGGGCGACGATGAGGAAAGTGACGTATACGAGATGGGCGACAAAGTGTATACCAGTGAAGGAATCTTACAGATGTTGTTGAATCCTAAGGGAAAAATCTGCAAAGGCCGTCCTACAACTGTCAACCAGTCCGCAAGTTACATTGTCGATTTAAAGAGCCTTGATCATCCTGATGACATAAGAATCGATGAATATGGCAAATGGAAGTATAGTGGTTCTCATGTACATCACTTTCGTGCAGAGAGAATTTTAGACGAAGATGATGACGATGATGGTAATCTAGTATTTGAGCGGGTGCCAGCCAACACATCAGGAAGTAATGTGTACAAATTACGACGCATTCACTGTAAGCATCCTTCGAATCCAAGCTTTCAGAGATTAATTGCTTTTGTCACAGGTGAGTTGTCACTCGTTGCTAAGTACATGAATAATCTTATTTTCTTTAGATCCGCAGGGTGATTCTCACCATCTCAGCCTACTCTCTTATCGTATACCAAGTGGATTTAAACCTGTTGTGATGCCACACGGTAACTCGAAATCAAAGAAGCCGTTTTTCCCCACACTTCCGAGCACAAAAGAGCTGATTGCCCAACAAAGATCTGGACCAAAGGAAACTGTGAGTATTGTTACTGCAAAAGTCGGTGGCATTGTCAATGCTCGAAGTGCATCAGACCTACCACGTAATGAACGACAGGCTTCATATATTCATTGTAAAATGAAACCTCGTGCTAGTTGCCATGGTGATGAGATGTTCCAAATGATACAAGAAGCCAAGGTGGGTGACAGTGCTGGCTTGTTTGTCAGAGAAACTCGATCGTCCCCTGAGCCAGCCTTTATATTAGCAAGAGAATACCAACTGGACGACCTTGTACGCTTTTGTACAGTCTCTGCTGATTTTTCAATTTTGACAGTAGATCCTACTTTTAATATTGGAGCTTTCGATGTCACTCCAATAACGTATCGAAATATACTGTTAGAAACAGTTCGATATGGTTCGTCTCCAGTTTTTATCGGTCCAACAATGATCCATTATCGAAAAACCTTTTCGACATACCTCTTCTTCGCGGCATCTTTGATTGGTTCAAGGCCCGAATTACAAGGAGTTCGTGCTTTTGGAACTGATGGCGAAAAAGCATTAGCCGATGGATTCAAACACGAATTTCGCTATGCCACACATCTCACTTGCTTTATTCATTTTCGAAGAAACATCAAACAACAGCTACAAGAGCGTGGGTTTTCGCCTGATGCTATAGTGGAGATAATAGATGATCTGATGGGAACCCAGAAGGGACAAGTCTTTTTCGAAGGGCTTGTAGATAGTGCATCTGGTACTCAATTCCAGCAAAAGCTGGCAATGTTGAAAGAACGCTGGCAAAAGTTTGATGGTGGTGAATCGTTTTATTTATGGTTATGTGAGCATAAAGTTGATATTATTGAGCAGACAATGCTAAAGGAAGTAAGAGAAGATGCTCATCTTGGGTGTCCACCAACTTCGTTTACCACTAATGCCAGTGAAACGATCAATTTTGTTCTTAAAAACAAGGTAGACTACAAGGAGTGCCAACTTGTCGAGTTTGTTCAGAAACTCAAACAGGTAGTTGATGACCAAGAGAAGGAGGTGGAAAAGGCCGTTATACAAAGGGGAAAGTATCGTTTTAAATCTCAATTTAAGCACCTTGAAGTTTCTGAGGTCCAGTGGTACAAAATGACTCCACAGCAAAGAAGAAAACACTTAGATCGTGTTGCACGTGCATCAGTCGGTAATGAGCCAAGTTATAGTGTGCCGCCTTCTCTTGCATCAGACAGTAGTATGCCTGTGCTATCAGTAGATGTTCAACAAGCAGCAAATGAAATTGCAATTCCACTGGCATGCCTGCAGGGAATCTGGACGAAAGCTTCTGAGTTACTGACAAGCACGGAAAACATAGTTTCTGCCCCAGGCTGTGATCCTGCAGCAAGGTTAGTAATTAGTCGTACAGGAAAGCGACCTCATCTTGTTCTACCAACCAAAGCAGGCTATAAATGTGACTCAGACTGTGCAAATTTTAAGGGCCTTGGAATCTGCTCTCACACTGTAGTGGTTGCTCATCTAAATGACCAGCTATTGCAGTTTGTCAAATCTCTCAAGAAGGCAAAAAAAAAACCGAACATGACAAGTCTTGCTTTGCATGGGATGCCAACTGGAACCGGAAGGAAGGGTAGCCGTCCACCTAGGAAACGTGCAAAACCATCAACATCCGATGTAGAACAAAGGGTCGAGCGACTTGTGCCAGAAACATCAAGTGTACCTTCTCCCTCTTTCACCAACTCTTCTACAGACTCGTTCCCAACAGGTACATATACTCCACTAATATTGCCACGCCCATACTATTCACCGTCTCCATTTGGTCAGCCATACCCATCACCATATGCTGCACCTTTTCCTTCTGGTTCAGTATGTGGGCCCTCTCAAGAATCTCCCTTTACTCTGGTGTTTATAACAGGAAATATCTCTGTATGCTCTGGGTGCTCTGGTCGTTACTCAAAACCTGTTGTAGCTCCACACGACATTTGTGTCAAGCACACTGAAATGCGCAGATTTACACTCCCAGATGGAACGCCTAAGAATAAGTTCGCTCCTGCGTACTACCATGTTCACCTTCATTGCTTACAAATAAACTGGCCTTCGTTTCACGCAATGTCGCTAGTGATAGAACCAGAAGTCTACTCTCAACTGTCTGACTCACATCTAAATGTACTTCGCACTTTTGGGTGTTACATTTGAGAACTTCTCCAGACTCGTGATTGACTATCTCAGATACACTATCATGAACATAATTATTATTGTGATCATATGCACACATTGAGACTCAAATCACATCATTATACAGTATTTGATTTGGCATTTAAAATTATGTTATGTACGTGTACTTACTCATGCGAGAAAGAGAGTGGAGATAGAACCGAGCTTAGCAACACTTCTCAAGGCAATCAATCCATAACTTGTGTGCTTATTCCAATTAGAGCCAAGTTACAAATTGTTGCGCAATACATATTTAACTTGAACAAAATTCATTATGCCAAGACAGTAGCAGAAGCACATAATAGCTTGAAGTTGCATTTGAGTATAGGGTGGGCAAATAACAGTTGTTCACTCACATTGCTAGATATGCATGTATCATAATTATAATACAGTTTGTGAAGCTGTAGACGGACATACATGTTGCAGTCCGTTTCGACCTAATTGGGTCTCATCAGTACAGCGTATCACATTATGTGTGGGAACCTAGCTGACTGGATAAAAAAGAGACGGACGCACACCATAAAACACATGCTAGTCAACTACGGGGCATGCACAATGACTTGTGTTCAGGTCATAATAATCATATTACGTATAGATAGAATAGCTACCACGAATGCAGGTGTGACTTTCCGACAATCAGAACCATGAATCCGCCGCCCGGGGCACTGCTGAGGCTCAGATGTACGTTGGACGTCTGTATAGGCGAGACAATGTTGAAATCGGCCCATGACAGCTGTAGAACGTTCCTCTAGGACGGTGACTGCAAGGGCAGAGTGCCGTACGCACGGTAGGTAGGTTCTAGCTAGAACAACTCGATCGAGAACAGCGTGCGGGAGGCAAGATTGGGCGGGGTTAAAACGTCGACGGACACGCCTAGATTACACAACAATGCTATGACGTCACTCAGTCCAGTCCACATGCAGTCCAGTCCACCAGTCCAGTCCACTAGTCCAGTCCAGTGATTGTTGACCGCCAATATTCCAGGGGATCGCGCCTTCATAGTACTCCACCCCGTTCCATGAACCACCTTTCTGGCTCTATTCGTTGCCTTACTGTACAATCCTCTAGTCGTGCTCACGTATCCAAGTGCGTTACTGCCGTCCCTTCCTTGCAAAGAAAGAACCCATGGAAAGACTCCTGCCATACGTGGTTCTTTAGCCACGCCTTCAACATTGATCACACCCACTAGTGTGGCTCATTACTATTCATGCATGTGCATTATTATAATTTTGAACAATAAATAAATTATTAGTACTATTGCATGATGGTGACACCTCTCCACTGCTCCACCATCTCCTTCTCCATCACAATCACCATGGTAACACGTGCATTATGTTCTATTATCACACCATCACTAGCTGACATGCAGTATACCATAGCTACGTACCATCCTCCGGATCCATTGAGGCACAGCAGAGTAGCCATCGGTATTAGCAGCTATCTACAAACTCAAAAACAGGAGTCAAATATAGCAATACAAGGAGCATGCATGGAACAATAGCTGACCGTTATATGTCGTGTGGAGGGTAGAATTTGCCGATGGCATTGACCTTCAGAACTTAGAGAAAGAGTCAAATATAGCAATACAAGGAGCATGCATGGAGCAATAGCTGACCGTTATATGTCGTGTGGGGGGTAGAACTTGCCGATGGCATTGACCTGCAGAACTTAGAGAAAGAGTCAAATATAGCAATACAAGGAGCATGCATGGAGCAATAGCTGACCGTTGTATGTCGTGTGGGGGGTAGAACTTGCCGATGGCATTGACCTGCAGAACTTAGAGAAAGAGTCAAATATAGCAATACAAGGAGCATGCATGGAGCAATAGCTGACCGTTACATGTCGTGTGGAGGGCAGTACTTGCTACAGCTGGTAGTACTTGACCTAAAGTAGCAGCAATGAGAATGTGATGACACCATAGTATAACACTGTGTACCATTATACACTGTTACCATGGTGATCGAGGAGGAGATGGTGATGGCGGAGCAGTGGAGAAGTGTCAACAGTGTGTGTGCATGTGTGTACATGGTGACCCACTACATGACCCATTACTGACTATACTATACACTACAAGTATGTTACTCCTCACAGCTGTCCTCATGCTATGTGCTAGCTGATGGGGGTCACATGGCTTAATACTGTAAGCTAAGAATATCCACATAATTTATAGAATTGTTAAGATAAATTAAAAACTTGCATCACCAAGCTGCTGGAGTGGCTCACAAGCAGTGTGTTAATTAGTGGGATAGATGGGATGCTGCTGCTGATGGTGTGGTTTGGCTGGGATCACAGCTGTGATGAGAGGGAGTAGCTTTCAAGCACCAGAGGGAGTCAGTGGTTACTGGATGAGTAGCAGACTAGGCAACATGTCTGACCCTTGTGACTCAAGCTGCCCTGTAGAGAGAGAGAAATATAGCCATTCAGGCAGTTAATGATGTATCTGTAGCTGTGTTTGCATGAATAACTGCAGTAAGAGACAGAGAAGCACAATTTATGATCAGTAGCAAGTCAGGTCCGCACCACCGTGGCATGATGATCCTGTAGAGAAGGAGAGACAATATGGTCAGCACACATGCTACACACTAGGGGAAGATACTCCAAATCAGAAAGAAAGAAGAATATGAAGTCAATAAAGTATAACCAAGTCGCGCAGATGAAGAAGAGGTCAATAAGTGCTGAAGGACCACAAGCAAGGAAGTTAAGAGCGATAAAGAAAGAAGCGTCAACAAGAACCGTTGACAGCGACAAAGAATAGAAAAAAAGAAAGGCGCCATTAATTTTGGTGAACGCGAGTGACTCGGAGCGGCAAGGTGACCTGCTGCAGGTAGGAAATATTTGGTAGCCTGCTCGGGTGGTAGGACTGAAGGAAAACAGACAACAAACCCGAACTGTATGTGAGTGTGTGTACGTAGTCACTCACTCACGGTGTCAGGGTTCACGCCATAGAGACGCGGTGTGCTGGCAGCAGATGATGGCGAACTGAGTCGAAATCCTCGATTTATGATTGACGCTCGGCAGAAGGGATATGACTTCGATTTATAAATAATGCGGTAGTTTGAAAATGGCGCTGTTTTCTTCCCGCGCTCCGTACACAGCTAGTATGCGAGATTACCGCCAACCGGATACTAAAAGAGCGACCCATTCACGAGTACAGAGAGCTGTGACCATAGATTTATTATCGCACTGAATACAGCCTGCTGTATTTCTACAAAATCATTATTCAGCCGTAGTATACAACGCACACTTGTCAGCACGACCTACTGTACCCTTCCATGTAGAACCGTGGGCCGCTCAACATCTTAGCAAAGTAGTTTAGACAATAGATTATGCATAGTAGAGTGGAACAAGTCTGCTTTTGGAATTGTTGAGTCACTCAACCAAATTCTACGCCAGTGTGAATACTGCATTGCAAATTGCATTGGAATGAATATCAATTAGAAGCACTGTTGCTTTCAATGTAGAACCGTGGGCCCCTCAACATCTTAGCAAAGTAGTTTAGACAATAGATTCGGCATAGTAGAGTGGAACAAATCTGCTTTTGGATGTGTTGAGTCACTCAACAAAATTCTACTCCAGTGTCAATACTGCATTGCAAATTGCATTGGAATGAATATCAATTAGAAGCACTGTTGCTTTCCATGTAGAACCGTGGGCCGCTCAACGACTTAGCAAAGTAGTTTATACAATAGATTCTGCATAGTAGAGTGGAACAAATCTGCTTTTCGAAGTGTTGAGTCACTCAACAAAATTCTACGCCAGTGTCAATACTGCATTGCAAATCGCATTGGTATGAATAATCAATTAGAAGCACTGTTGTTGGTTATCAGTGGTAATTGTTGGTTATCAGTGGTAATTGTAGGTTATTCTGGGTTATTGTTGGTTATTCTTGGTTATTGTTGGTTATTCTTGGTTATCGTTGGTTATCAGTGGTTATCGTTGGTTATCAGTGGTTATCGTTGGTTATCAGTGGTTATTGTTGGTTATCCGTGATTATCGTTGGTTATCAGTGGTTATCGTTGGTTATCAGTGGTTATTGTTGGTTATCAGTGGTTATTGTTGGTTATCAGTGGTTATATTTGGTTATAAGTGGTTATCTTTGGTTATCAGTGGTTGTATCCCACTGCGTGGGCGTATCAAAGGCACCGCCAGCACAATATATTCCATACCATGGCGGTATGTAATATATTGCAGTCCTAGGGCAATATGTATATATTACCCTAGGACTGCAATATATCCCATATTGCACTCGGCCTCGCACATCGCCAGGTTGCAGAAATTGTCCGAAGGAACAGACCAATCTGCAAACTGGCAATAGCAGCCCCCCAAAAATTAATATGGTACAGTATTGACCACGTGAACAACAACATTTGGCAGGAGTGGTATCCTACCGGAAGGTACTCGGCTGCTAATGCTCACGCCTTAATATACCCTTTCAAATTTTTCTTACTAGTGGGTATCAACCACAATAAATAATTATCACAATAATGAACTAACACTACAGGTGTTCAAGTGATACTGTCCAGTGTTCATAGTGAAAGTCACTTGCCAGTGCTCTGAGACTGAGGTGATTGCATGATGTTTACCACCATAGATTGTGGAGCAATCTGGATGCTGCATTCATTCAGTCCAGAAAACATTGAACCCAAAAGTCCAGCTCCTGATGTCGTCATTTCTTTCTTGTGTTCGTACACCTCACTACGTGAATGCAACTCTTCAGAAAAAGAGCATCCTGGTTGACTCATTACGCTCGAGACAGCTTGCAATTGGCTCTGTGTAGGTCTCTCATAAACTTCAAGCGCTTTGCTAGATCTATGTCCCGTGATCCCCTTGATGATCTTCTCTGGGACACCCGCAGTGAACAAGGCTGAAGCACCTGTAGCTCGTAGACTATGGTTTGACCGCTTCTCGAGGCCAGCATCTTCGCAGCATCTTCTCTGGGACACCCGCAGTGAACAAGGCTGAAGCACCTGTAGCTCGTAGACTATGGTTTGACCGCTTCTCGAGGCCAGCATCTTCGCACATGAGCTCCACATATTTACTAAGCAGATTCTTTCCGACTGGTACTAAACAAGGCCGACACTCCACCACAAATCTTGCTAACCAAAAAAAAACACATCTGGTGGACACTCTAACAAATCTGGTGGACACTCGCCTTCCTCCTCTGTTGGTCTAGCCTTGCGCCATTCATTGAATACACGAACAGCCCAGTCTGTGTTCTTCGATGTGTTGGCTGGAGTATATCCTTCGCATACAGATGACATTTCCTCCAGTGGCAATGGACTAGCAAAGCGACCCTTTCCCTTGCCCTTTCCCTTGAGTGAAAGAGACAAGCGTGGTTTCTTGTTAGGAGGATCTGGAGGATTGTTCTCTTGGTTGTCGTCCATCTTGTCTTGGCAATAAGCACATGGGTTACTAAATATAGCAACGCTCTAAAAATAGACGTGGAATACGCCCACGCAGTCGAATACAAACATGTTAAACAACGGTCCCTCGGGCAGTATGGAATATTCACTCGTGCAATTTAATTAGAGCCCTCGGGCCTGCGGCCCTCGGGCTCTAATTAAATTGCCCTCGTGTATATTCCATACCGCCCTCGGTACCGTTGTTTAACTAGTACTTATTGTTGGTTATCAGTAGTTGTACCATAGGAAGCCATATTTTCAAAGGCACCGCCAGTGGTATATTTCAGATATACCATGGAAAGTCAAATGATTTCCTGTGGAATAACTATATATTCCACGGTTTATCATGTGATTTCCTGTGGTATATCTGGATATTCCACGGGAAGTCACATGACTCCCACTGGGCAAAAAAGATCATAGAAATGATCTACCTTCCAGAGAGAAAAATAGGAAGGGGTGAGAGTTGCGAGTCAACCTCACCAGTAAACTATAAAGAGTGCGCAAGCCGCCCTTATTTATCCTATAGAAACCTACAGACATCAGTGGGCCTTGTGGTTCCAACAATAACCACTCATAACCAACAACAACCACTGATAACCAAGAATAACCAACAATAACCACTGATAACCAACAATAACCACTGATAAGAAAGATTAACCACTGACAACCAACAATAACCACTGATAACCAACGATAACCACCAATTACCACTTATAACTAGGCACCGAAGGTGCTTATGCCTCGGTGGAATGTTATGCATACATGCCTGTCTGACTAAATCAGTGCACTGAACTGAAATACACAAGCAGTAATGAAAGTCTCCTGTTGCTAGTTGAACACTATGTTAGCTTATAAAATCATCGCACACTTCTTGCTATTCTTACTACTACTGAAAACATGCCCACACACGTTGCATACAGACTTCCTGCAGTGTAGAACATACACAGCAACAAACTGCAGCTATTATACCTTTCTGTACAATGCAGTACAATATTTATGCAATCAGAAGCCAATCAGTGCTGACCACTAATTCAACTGGGCGTGTCTATAATGTTCAGTTCGAGTGCAGGGCACTACAGCACACAAGCGAGATAGCTTGCTTACACAATTTCTCTGGACCTGTGCTGCTATCCTGTAGTAAATTCTAACCTATCAGCTTCTAGGCAGTCAACTGTGGACAGCAAGTTTGCCTCCAGTGGAGAAGTCCAGATCGCCAGCAACGGTAAACAAATAGCGCCATAACTCACGAACTAAGCTTCATATAAAGTTTTCACATGTTGGAAAGCGAGATAATACCGTGTTCTATACTTGCATTGGTAGTTTCAGAGCTTAATTTTCAACGTGCGCTACAAAACCGAACCAGCCGTGAGCAATTCACATGGTAACTTACGCACTAAGCTTTAAAATTAAACTTCTGAAAATTCAAATCCGAGAAAGTATCGATTTCTACCTGTGTTGCTTGTTTCAGCGATTAGTTTTCAGCGAGCTAAGAGAAATCGTTGCCGGAATGACTGACTGACAGAATGACACCACGACTACTGTATGCCTCGTGGCTCCGCCCACCGAGGCATAATCAACAATAACTGATAACCAACGATAACCACTGACAACCAAAGATAATCACAAATAACCAACAATAATCACAGATAACCAAAAATAACCACTGATAACCAACCATATCCACTGATAACCAACAATAACCAAGAATAACAACTGATAACCAACAATAACCACTGATAACCAACAATAACCACTGATAACCAACAATAACAACTGAAAACCAACAATAACCTACGATAACCACTGATAACCAAAAAAAATCACTGATAACGAACAATAACCACTGATAACCTACAATAACCCTTGATAACCAACAATAACCACTGATATCCAACAATAACTACTGATAACCAACAATAATCACCGATAACCAACAATAACCACTGATAACTAACAATAACCACTGATAACCAACAATAACCACTGATAACCAACCATATCCACTGATAACCAACAATAACCAACAATATCGACTGATAACCAACAATAACCAAGTTTAACTACTAATAACCAAGAATAACCACTGATAACCAACAATAACCACTGATTACCAAACATATCCACTGATAACAAACAATAACCAACTATATCCAATGATAACCAATAATAACGAAGAATAACCATGAATAACCACTAATAACCAACAAAAACCACTGATAACCAACAATAACCCCGGATAACCTACAATAACCGCTGATAACCAACAATAACCTCTGATAACCAACAATAACCACTGATAACCAACAATAACCACTGATAACCAACAATAACCACTGATAACCAAGAGTAACCAACGATAACCACTGATAACCAACAATAACCACTGATAACCAACGATAACCAAGAATAACCAACAATAACCAAGAATATCTAACAATTACCACTGATAACCAAGAAAAACAACTGATAACCAACAATAACCACTGATAAGCAACGATAACCGCTGAGAACCAGCAATAACCACTGATAACCAACCATAACCACTGATAACCAAGAATAACTACTGATAACCAAGATTAAGGTGGTATGGAAGCGAAGGTGTGAATTTGGAAGAATTTTTTTATTTATGTATAATTTCTGAAACATAAAATACTGTGCAAGTTGGAGTTATTATAATGGTTGTTTGAGGTGTGTAGCATGCAATCACAAAACAAGAAGAGGTCCTGAGAATTAGTGTTCATATTATGGCGCTTCAGATACACCCACTGTATTTGTTAATTCTTCTCAAAGCTATTGCCAGAAGCACTGTATGCCAGTATATTGAATAGAATTCTATGGAGAACGCCAAGGGCTAACTTTTCAGCAGAGGCCGCAATTGGATCGCCCTTTAGTATCCCGTAAGGCAGCAAAGAAGCAAACTTGGCTCGCTTTCCTACAAAGACGCCAGTAGGAGCCTACGAAGAGCGTGGAACTGCGGCTTCTGGCCAAAAATTTAGCACGCTAGTGTACTAGCGGGGAATCAATTCTTACCTGACAGTGCTGTTCGGTAGAAAAGTTACCATACTCTTTGTGCACGCTACACGCAGTGGCTACATTATACACGGCCTTAGTCAGACTTTGTGAAAATACATCATTTGTTTCGTGACTCGACACTCTACAGTAACCTTCTGAGTCATTCTGACCTCCACAAGCCCCACTAGACGCCGTCAGAACCGCAGCACAACCTAGCCGCGACCGCAGTGCCCCGCCCTAGCAACGCGTCCACAAATTATGAATAATATTAACATACACGTGCGATAAAACGTACCGCGAACGATCTTGGCTGCAACGTGTTGTAGCGTCACCTGTTGGCTGTAAAAGCTTTAGTTTAGTCTTTGTACAGCTTCTTCTAGCCCAAGACTTGGACTGCGGCTGCACTAACACCACAGAGACGTTGTACTTACGTATACAGATTATAGGTCGCGTACACGTAGTTAATTGTTATTGCATTCCATCGCCCACGCATAGCAACCAGTTGAGTAACATTTGTACAACAATATCTTAGCAACCAAGGAGTTTACTTCAATTTCCTTTGAGGATCCTATTTGTATGCACCAACTCTACAACATACTTTAAAATGAAACAAATTGAAGAGGTCAAATTTCGCTTCCGTACCACCTTAACTGCTGATAACCAACGATAACCACTGATAACCAACGATAACCATTGATGACAAACAATAACCACTGATAACCAACGATAACCAAGAATAACCAACAATAACCACTGATAACCAACAATAACTGCTGATAACCAACAATAACTGCTGATAACCAACGATAACAACTGATAAGTAATATTTAGACCACACTAGGCGGTGCATTACGCGATATAATGCACGAGGGTGGGGTCAATAACGGTCGAGAACGCGTTGATAATGCACGAGCCGAAGGCGAGTGCATTATCACGCGTTCGAGACTGTTATTGAGCACGCCCGAGTGCTTTATATCGCGTAATGCACCGCCTAGTGTGGTCTAAACGTTTTAGACCATACCAGGTGACTTTCCGTCCGAATGCTTGCTATTTTGTTCACTTTGTTTACCTAAAAGTGTGCATTAATAAAGTGCGCGTTAATAAAAGTGTGCATTAAGAACTTAATCCACGAGGTGCATTAATAAAAGTGTGCATTAAGCTATTTAATGCACACTTTTTGAGCGATCTGATTGGTCGAAAGTCACGTGGTATGGTCTAACCACTGATAACCAACCATATCCACTGATAACCAACAATAACCAAGAATAACCACTGATAACCAACTGTAACCACTGATAACCAACAATAACCACTAATAACCAAGAATAACAACTGATAACCAGGAATAACCAACGATAATCAATGATAACTAACAGTAACAAAGAATAACCAACAATAACTACTGATAACCAACCATAACCACTGATAACCAACGATAACCACTGATAACCAACCATAAGTAATAGTTAACTCCCGGTCTCTGAGGCGATACGGGATATATAACGAGGTGGTTAATTATGCTGTCCGAGGGCGGAGCCCGAGGATGGCATAATTAACCACCGAGGTATTATCCCGATCGCCGAAGAGACCGGGAGTTAACTGACTTATACCCAACCACCAGTCTTCTTGTGGTGTTTGTAGCTGCTGTAGCTTGTAAGCGAAGATCTACGAGCTGTTCTGTAGCTTGTAAGCGAAGATCTACGAGCGATGGGAGCCCAGGGCACTCGCCTCCAAGCGCACACTCGCCAGGTCTATAATGGCGAACGCCCGTGTTCAAGTTGGGCGACAAACGAAGCCTGGCGTCAACTTTTGTGCAGCTAAAACGCACGGTAACTTCGCTTTCAGGCAGCAATGCTGGCTGACCTTTCCCAAAGGTTAACACGTGCACCAAAAATTTATTGATAATTTATTGACGATGGCCCACTAGTATCTGCTATTTTGTGGGGTATAAAGCTCCACGCACTTTCGCCGGGTGGGCAGGTGTGGACAAGGGACTAGTGCCACTTTGCCACTTCCTGGGAAATATCCATATTAGCCAGGTTTAATTTTAATATCCTGGAAAATATCCATATTTCCCTGGGTATATGGGATATATACCATGCCATTTTCCTTTGATCTTTGGGTGTGGTGGGGTACAACCACTGATAACCAACATAAATCACTGATAACCAACAATAACCACTGACAACCAAGAAAAACCGAGAATAACCAACAATATCGACTGATAAACAACAACAACCACTGATAACAAACAATAATCACTAATAACCAACAATAACCACAGATAACCAACAATAACCACTGATAACCAACAATAACCACTGATACCAAATTATAACCACTGATAACCAAGAATAACCAACGATAACCAAGAATAACCTGGAATAACCACACAAATCTCTGATAACCAAGAATAACCACTGATAACCAAGAATAACCACTGATAACCAAGAATAACCACTGATAACCAAGAATAACCAACGATAACCACAGATAACAAACAATAACCAAGAATTACAAACAATAACCACTGATAACCAACAATAACCATTGATAACCAACGATAACCACCATAACCACAGATAACAAACAATAACTGTTAAGCAATGATAACCAACAATAACCATTGATAACCAAAAATAACCACTGATAACCAACCATATCTACTGATAACCAACAATAACCAAGAATAACCACTGATAACCAACAATAACCACTGATAACCAACAAATACCACTGATAACCAACAATAACAACTGAAAACCAACAATAACCAACGATAACCACTGATAAAAGACAATAAGCAGGAATAACCTACAAAAACTACTGATAACCAACAATTACTGATAACCAACGATAACCACTGATAACCAAGAATAAGCACTGATAACCAAGAATAAGCACTGATAACCAACAATAACCACTGATAACCTACAATAACCACTGAAAACCAACAATAATCACTGACAACCAACAATAAGCACTGATAACCGACAATAATCACCGATAACCAACAATAACCACTGATAACCAACAATAACCATTGATAACCAACAATAACCACTGATAACCAACCATATCCACTGATAACCGACAATAACCAAAAATATCCACTGATAACCAACACTAAACCAAGAATAACCACTAATAACCAAGGATAACCACTGATAACCAACAATAACCACTGATAACCAACAATAACCACTGAAAACCAACAATAACCAACGATAACCACTGATAAATGACAATAACCCGGAATAACCTACAAAAACTACTGATAACCAACAATAACTAATAACCAACGATAACCACTGATAACCAACGATAAACACTGATAACCAACCATAACCACTGATTACCAACTATAACCACTGATAACCAACATTAACCACTGATAACCAACAATAACAACTGATAACCAACAATAACCACTGATAACGAGAATAACCAACGATAACCACTGATAATCAACAATAACCACTGATAACCAACAGTAACCACTGATAACCAACGATAATCCGCTGATAACCAACAATAACCACTGATAACCAACGATAACCGCTGATGACCAACAATAATTACTGATAACCAGCGATAACAAGCTGATAACCAACAATAATCACTGATAACCAACAATAACCACTGATAACCTACAATAACCACTGAAAACCAACAATAACTACTGATAACCAACTATAACCACTGATAGCCAACGATAACTTCTGATCACCAACCATAACCACTGATAACCAACAAAAACCACTGATAACAAACAATGACAACTGATAATTAAGTAAAACCTAGAAAAACCAACAATAACCGCTGATAATCAACAATATCCACTGATAACCAACCATAACCACTGATAACCCACAATATCAACTGATAACCAACAATACCCTCTAATAACCAAGAATAACCAACGATAACCAACTATATATTTGGAATAACCACCAAAAATCACTCATAACCAAGAATAACCACTGATAACCACTGATAACCAAAAATAACCACTGATAACCAAGACTAACCAACGATAACCTCTGATAAACAACAATAACCACTGATAACCAACTATAACTGATAAACAACGATAGCCACTGAAAACCAACAATGACCACTGATAACCACCAATAACCACTGATAACCAACAATAACTGATAACCAACAATAACCACTGATAACCAACTATAACTGATAAACAACGATAACCACTGAAAACCAACAATGACCACTGATAACCACCAATAACCACTGATAACCAACAATAACTGATAACCAACAATAACCACTGATAACCAACGATAACCACCAATAATCACTGATAACCAACAATAACTGATAACCAACTATAACCACTGATAACCAAAAATTATCACTGATAACCAAGAATAACCACTGATAACCAACAATAACCAACCATAACCACTGATAACCAACAATAAACACTGATAACAAACAATAACCACTTATAACCAACAATAACTGATAACCAACGATAACCACTGATAACAAACTATAACCACTGATAACCAGCCATATCCACTGATAACCAACAATAACCAAGTATAACCACTGATAACCAACAATAACCATTGATAACCAACAATAACCACCGATAACCATCAATACCCACTGAAAACCAAGAATAATCAACGATAACTACTGATAAATGACAATAACCAGGAATAACCAACAAAAACTACTGATTACTACTGATAACCAACCACAACCGCTGATATCCAACGAAAACCACTGATAACCAACCATAACCACTGATTACCAACAAAAACAACTGATAACCAACAATAACCACTGATAACCAATCATAACCACTGATAACCAACTATAACCACTGATAACCAACATTAACCTCTGATAACCAACAATAACCACTGATAACCAACAATAACCACTGATAACGAGAATAACCAACGATAACCACTGATAATCAACAATAACCACTGATAACCATCGATAACCACTGATAACAAACGATAACCAACAATAACGAAGAATATCCAACAATAACCACTGATAACCAACAGTAACCACTGATAACCAACGATAATCCGCTGATAACCAACAATAACCAATGATAACCAACGATAACCGCTGATGACCAAGAATAATCACTGATAACCAACGATAACCCGATGATAACCAACAATAATCACTGATAACCAACAATAACCAAGAATAACTACTGATAACGAAGAATAACTTCTGATAACCAACGGTTACCACTGATAACCAAAAATAATCTCTGATAACCAACTATAACCATTGATAACCAACAATAACCACTGATAACCAACCATATCTACTGATAACCAACAATAACAAAGAATAACCACTGATAACCAACAATAACCACTGATAACCAACAATAACCACTCATAACCAACAACAACCACTGACAACAAAGAATAACCAACAATAACCACTGATAACCAACAATAACCACTGATAAGAAAGAATAACCACTGACAACCAACAATAACCGCTGATAACCAACGATAAATATTAGTTATTGCCCTCACGTGAGGGCATTAACCGACATAAATGACCGCGGGAAAGTCGGTCGCCCGAGTAACGGTCGAGGGCAACCGACTTTCCCGAGGTCATTATTGTCGGTTAATGCCCGAGTTGTGTAGGGCAATAAATGATTTATTACATAGTTCATTTCTGTGAGCGCAATAACATCGCGAATTTTTCAAACTCGCAAAGACGCAACGGTCTGTTGCTATAGAAAACGCTACGCGCGGTCAATAACCTACATTAATGCCCTCGGACAGAGCAATCCGATTAGTGCAAGATGACGTACTATGTAATAACCACCAATAACCACTTATAATCAACAATAACTGATAACCAACGATAACCACTGACAACCAAAGATAAACACAAATAACCAAGAATAACCAATGATAACCAACAATAACAACTGTAAACCAACAATAACCAACGATATCCACTGATGAAAGACAATAACCAGGAATAACCTACAAAAACTACTGATAACCAACAATTACTGATAACCAACGATAACCACTGATAACCAAAAATAATCACTGATAACGAACTATAACCACTGATTACCAGCAATAGTCACTGATAACCAACAATAACCACTGATAACCAAGAATAACCAAAAATAACCAACTATAAATTTGGAATAACCACCAAAAATCACTCATAACCAAGAATAGCCACTGATAACCAACAATAACCACTGATAACCAACAAAAACCACTGATAACAAAGAATAACCAACGGTAACTACTGATAACAAACAATAAGTAATAGTTAACTCCCGGTCTCTGAGGCGATACGGGATATATACCGAGGTGGTTAATTATGCTTTACGAGGGCGGAGCCCGAGGATGGCATAATTAACCACCGAGGTATTATCCCGATCGCCGAAGAGACCGGGAGTTAACTGACTTGTACCCAACCACCAGTCTTCTTGTGGTGTTTGTAGCTGCTGTAGCTGTTCTGTAGCTTGTAAGTGAAGATCTACGAGCTGTTCTGTAGCTTGTAAGCGAAGATCTACGAGCGGATGGGAGCCCAGGGCACTCGCCTCCAAGCGCACACTCGCCAGGTCTATAATGGTGAACGCCCGTGTTCAAGTTGGGCGACAAACGAAGCCTGGCGTCAACTTTTGTGCAGCTAAAACGCACGGTAACTTGGCTGTCAGGCATCAATGCTGGCTGACCTTTCCCAAAGGTCAACACGTGCGCCAATAAATTATTGATAATTTATTGACGATGGCCCACTAGTATCTGCTATTTTGTGGGGTATAACACTCCACGCACTTTCGCCGGGTGGGCAGGTGTGGACAAGGGACTAGTGCCACTTTGCCACTTCCTGGAAAATATCCATATTGGCCAGGTTTAACTTTAATATCCTGAAAATATCCATATTTCCCTAGGTATATGGGATATATACCATGCCATTTTCCTTTGATCTTTGGGTGTGGTGGGGTACAACCACAGATAACCAACAATAACCACTGAAAACCAACAATTACTGATAACCAACGATAACCACTGAAAACCAACGATAGCCACCAAAAACCACTGATAACCAACAATAACCACTGATAACCAACAATAACTGATAACCAACTATAACCACTGATAACCAAAAATTATCACTGATAACCAACAATAACCACAGATAACCAACAATAACCACTGACAACTAACCATATCCTCTGATAACCGACAATAACCAAGAATAACCACTGATAACCAACAATAACCGCTGATAGCCAACAATAAACACTGATAACCAACAATAACCACTGATAACCAAGAATAACCAACCTTAAACACTGATAACCACTGATAACCAACAATAACCACTGATAACGAACAATAACCACTGATAACCAACAATAAACAATGATAACAAAGGATAAACAACAATAACGAACAATAACCACAGATAATAAAGAATATACCATAGTGTGTGGGCGTCCCAATACAAGGCACAGGTGGTATATTTCTCATATTCCACCATGGTGGTATATATCGCATAATCCACCATGGAGATTATGCGATATATACCATCATGGTGGTATTTGAGAAATACACTCCTCAAGGGGTTAACCAAGAGGTGTGCCCTGGTCGCGTGACCAGGTTGAGGTTGCGCGAGGGCATCCTCGGACAGTTGTTTGCCTTGCAACTAGCAGCACCCAGTTGCATGGCGAAGATGCGCAGAAGTGGCTGAGATTTATAGTGTACAATCATCCTGACACTAGTGGGTATTAAATTGGCAAGCATGTGTCAAACCCCGCCCAAGTCATGTTGAATATTGCAATGAATACAAGAAAACTTGGCGATCGCTCTTTCGCTCTAGAAGCACAAAGCTGTCCAAGTCTTAGCCACACACTCTACTCAGGTACACGTACACACTTGGGGCCTCCTCTCGGCCCGTGACTCACCGCTAAATCGAGATCCACGCGAGCACAAGCAAGAAGCGATGCCCACACACTAAGGTATATAACATATGAACCATGGCTTGGAGGTGTGTATGCCGAATATACCAAGTGTTTGACGCCATTATTGTGATTACGTAATACGCACGTGACCAAACACACTTATAGAGTATCGCCGTATGGAGAGCACATATTGGCATCTGGAGTCTTCGAAGAACAACTCACAGAGTAAGCTCGTGTAGTATCACCGTTCTGCTGCTTGCCAGATAGTGTCACAGCCATACAGAAAATTCTAAACCAGAGTGGGCGGGGCTCGTATGCTGTGCATCCAGGTTGCAGCACGCATGAATGCATGAGCTAGTTTCAGTATTTAGGAGCTACAAGTTAAAAAGCAATTATCAAGAAAAGCAAAACAAACCAATGATGGAAACAAAAAAGAGATACATTATCTTGCCGAATTCGAACTGCACCAAAAATTTGAAACTCACTGTAAAAGAAAAAAGGACACAAACAAGAAAATAAAAAGATTTCTAACGAAATCAAAAGGATGTAGGGATAAAGTAATCTTCTACTGGTCCACAATGTAAACCAACAAGGAGCAAGCATGGAATGGTAACACGATTGACTTGCTAACAGACCATAGATCCCTACATCAGTGGCTGACTAAAGCAGTTCTGCTAGTTGCTATTGACTGACACCTGACATGCATTGAATTGGATTTAGCTTGTGACAAATTATTATAGTATAGTCAAAATGTTATGTACAGCCACTGATGTAGGGATCTATGGTCTGTTAGCAAGTCAATCGTGTTACCATTCCATGCTTGCTCCTTGTTGGTTTACATTGTGGACCAGTAGAAGATTTCTTTATCCCTACATCCTTTTGATTTCGTTAGAAATCTTTTTATTTTCTTTATAACATATGAACCATGGCTTGGAGGTGTGTATGCCGAATATACCACCCGAGATCGAGGTCAGAGGAAGTTTGTAGCCTAGATAAACCCCTTGCTTCGCTCGGGGTTTATCTCGGCAACAAACTTCCTCTGACCTCGACCTCGGGTGGTATATTCGGCATACACACTTCCAAGCCATGGTTTATATATTACATAACCACTGATAACCAAATATAACCACTGATAACCAACGATAACCACAATAACCACTGATAACCAAGAATAAGCAACGATAACTACTGATACCCAACAATAACCAACAAAAACCACTGATAACAAAGAATAACCACTGATAACCAACGATAATCACCAATAACCATTGATAACTAAAAATAACCACTGATAACCAACCATATCCACTGATAACCAACAATAACCACTGATAACCAACAATAACCACTATTCACCAACAATAACCACTGAAAACCAAGAATAACAAACGATAACCACTGATAAAAGACAATAACCAGAAATAACCTATAAAAACTACTGATAACCAACAATAACTGATAACCAACGATAACCACTGATAAAAAACAATAACCAAGAATTACAAACAATAACCACTGAAAACCAACAATAACCATTGATAACCAACGATAACCACCATAACCACTGATAACAAACAATAACTGTTACGCAATGATAACCAACAATAACCACTGATAACCAAAAATAGCCACTGATAACCAACCATATCCACTGATAACCAACAATAACCAAGAATAACCACTGATAACCAACAATAACCACTGATAACCAACAATAACCACTGATAACCAACAATAACAACTGAAATCCAACAATAACCAACGATAACCACTGATAACAGACAATAACTAGGAATAACCTACAAAAACTACTGATAACCAACAAATACTGATAACAAACGATAACCACTGATAATCAACCATAACCACTGATAACCAATAAAAACCACTGATAACAAACAATAACCACTGTTAATTATGTAAAACCAAGAATAACCAACCATAACCGCTGATAACCAACAATAACCACTGTTAACCAACGATAACCACTAATAGCCAACTATATCCACTGATAACCAAAAATAACCACAGATAACCAACCATAACCACTGATAACCAACAATAACCAACAATAACCAACTATAAATTTGGAATAACCGCCATAAATCACTCATAACCAAGAATAGCCACTGATAACCAACGATAACCACTGAAAACCAACAATAACCACTGATAACCAACAATACCCAACAATAACCACTGATAACAAATGATAACCACTGATAACCAACGATAAGCACCAAAAACCACTGATGACCAGCAATAACCACTGATAACCAACAATAACTGATAAGCAACTATAACCACTGATAACCAAAAATTATCACTGATAACCAACAATAACCATCGATAAACAACAATAACAACTGATAACCAGGAATAACCAATGATAACCAATGATAACTAACAGTAAAGAATAACCAACAATAACTACTGATAACATACCATAACCACTGATAACCAACGATAACCACTGATAACCAACCATAACCACTGATATCAGACATAAACCACTGATAACCAACAATAACCACTGACAACCAAGAAAAACCGAGCATAACCAACTATAACGACTGATAACCAACAATAACGGGCTGCCAGCCTGCTTACAATGGAAGGAAGCCCGCGTTACACCTGTGCCTAAGATCTCTAAACCATCCAAACCTGAGCATTATAGACCGATTTCCCTTTTATGTATTCTGAGTAAGCTGTTTGAGAAACATGTTCATTCTATTATATGTGATCACCTGGTGGAAAATAATCCAATGTCAGATCGTCAGTGGGGCTTTAGAGCTGGGAGGTCTACTGTTTCTGCACTTTTGAGCACGATAGATGATTGGCAAGTTGAATTAGACAAAGGCAATGATATATGTGCAGTGTTCTTTGACTTCTGCAAAGCATTTGATTCTGTTCCACATCTCCCGTTGCTTGAGAAGCTTATTAAATTGCATCTTAGTCCTCATCTAGTGTCATGGATAGCTAATTATCTTTATGGACGATCACAAAATGTGGTTGTAGGAGGTGAGGCCTCTAGTCTGGTGCCTGTCCTGTCTGGTGTCCCCCAAGGCTCTGTCCTTGGCCCCCTTTTGTTTACAATTTATATCAATGATATTACTTTGTGTTCTAAGTCATCTGGCTCCGTTGATTCTTTATATGCTGACGACCTACTTCTTTATAAACCGATTTCTAGTTCCTGCGACCTTGAGGAGTTGCAGAGAGACATTTTAGAGATTGAGCGTTGGTCTACTGACAATTATCTCAAGTTCAATTCTTCTAAATGTAAATCAATGATCATCAGTAGGAAAAAGGGCAATAGCTCTGTTTCTCTCACCCTCAATGGTTGCACACTTGAGCAGGTCACCACATATAAATATCTTGGTGTTAACATATCTTGTGATCTTTCCTGGTCTACCCATATTGCTATAATTTGTGCTAAGGCACGGAAAATGCTGGGAGTGATTTTTAGACACTTCTACAGGGATTTTGACACCGAGATGCTGGTAAGACTTTATGTCACTCTGGTTCGTCCCAGATTGGAGTACGCTTCTCCAGTGTGGTCGCCTCATACTGAAAAAGATATTAAACAATTGGAGAGTGTTCAGAGAGTTGCCATTAAATCTTTTTGCTGTGCTTGGGACTCTAACTACTTGGACCTGTTATCTCAACTTGACATTCCAACTCTTGAGAGGAGAAGAACTGAACTCTCTTTATGTTTTTTGTACAGAGTTGTTAACTCTCTTTGTTACTTTCCAGTACATCTTGTACGGATTAGACCGTCTCTCCCGTACAACACGCGTTCCTCCAACCGTCCCATATTGGTTCAACCATTTGCCCGAACTAATTCTTATCTTTTTTCTTATATTCCTTATTCTATTTCTGTTTGGAACTCTATGCCAGTTCATATTACACAGTCTCCTAGTATTACCTCCTTTAGATCTCATATTTCTAACTTACCTTCTTTAATTTAATCATCTTATCGGAAACCCTTCATATTAGCATTTCTTTTGCTATTGTGTATTCCATGCATCCATATGCAAAATTATCAGAAAAAAAAAAAAAAAAAAAAAATAACGATTGATAACAAACGATAACCACTAATAACCAAGAATAACCACTGAAAACCAACAATAACCAATGATAACCAACAATAAGTACTGATAACCAACAATAACCACTGATAACCTACAATAACCACTGATAACCAACAATAATCACCGGTAACCAACAATAACCACTGATAACAAATAATAACCACTGATAACCAACAATAACCACTGATAACCAACAATAACAACTGAAAACCAACAATAACCAACGATAACCACTGATAATAGACAATCACCAGGAATAACCTACAAAAACTACTGATAACCAATAATTACTGATAACCAACGATAACCACTGATAACCAAAAATAATCACTGATAACGAACAGTAACCACTGATTACCAACAATAGTCGCTGATAACCAACAATAACCACTGATAACCAACAATAAGTACTGATAACCAACAATAACCACTGATAACCTACAATAACCACTGATAATCTACAATAATCACCGATAACCAACAATAACCACTTATAACCAACAATAACCACTCATAACCAACAATAACCTCTGATAACCAACCATATCCACTGATAACCGACAATAACCAACAATATCTACTGATAACCAACAATAACCAAGAATAACAAACAATAACCATTGATAACCAACAATAGCCACCATAACCACTGATAACATACAATAACTGTAAAGCAATGATAACCAACAATGACCACTGATAACCAAAAATAAACACTGATAACCACCAATAACCACTGATAACCAACAATAACAACTGATAACGAACAATAACCACTGACAACCAACAATAACAACTGATTACCAACCATAACCACTTATAACCAACGATAACCACTGATAACCAACCATAACCACTGATAACCAATAAAAACCACTGATAACAAACAATAACCACTGTTAATTATGTAAAACCAAGAATAACCAACCATAACCGCTGATAACCAACAATAACCACTGTTAACCAACGATAACCACTAATAGCCAACTATATCCACTGATAACCAAAAATAACCACAGATAACCAACCATAACCACTGATAACCAACAATAACCAACAATAACCAACTATAAATTTGGAATAACCGCCATAAATCACTCATAACCAAGAATAGCCACTGATAACCAACAATAACCACTGATAACAAATGATAACCACTGATAACCAAAAATAAGCCCCAAAAACCACTGATGACCAACAATAACCACTGATAACCAACAATAACTGATAACCAACTATAACCACTGATAACCAAAATTATCACTGATAACCAACAATATACCATAGTGAGTGGGCGTCCCCATACAAGGCACAGGTGGTATATTTGTCATATTCCCCACCATGGTGCGCACCTCAGTTAACCCATTGAAGAGTGAATTTCTCATATAACTCCATGGTGGTATATATCGCATAATCCACCATGGAGATTATGCGATATATACCCCCATGGAGGTATATGAGAAATACACTCCTCAAGGGGTTAACCAAGAGGTGTGCCCTGGTCACGTGACCAGGTTGAGGTTGCACGACGGCATCCTCGGAAAGTTATTCGCCTTGCAACTAGCAGCACCCAGTTGCAGGGCGACGATGCGCAGAAGTGGCTGAGATTTATAGTGTACAATCATCCTGACACTAGTGGGTATTAAATTGGCAAGCATGTGACAAACCCCGCCCAAGTCATGTTGAATATTGCAATAACAATTTGTAAAACTTGGCGATCGCTCTTTCGCTCTAGAAGCACAAAGCTGTCCAAGTCTTTCCCATACACTCTACTCAGGTACGCGTACACACTTGGGGCCTCCTCTCGGCCCATGACTCACCGCTAAATCGAGATCCACGCGAACGCGAGCAAGAAGCGACGCCCACAAGCTAAGGTATATAACATATGAACCATGGCTTGTCGGTGTGTATGCCGAATATACCACCCTCGGTCTCGGTCATCGGAAGTTTGCAGCCTCGATAAACCCCTCGCTTCGCTCGGGGTTTATCTCGGCTGCAAACTTCCTCTGACCTCGACCTCGGGTGGTATATTCGGCATACACACCTCCAAGCCATGGTTTATATATTACATAACCACTGATAAACAACAATAACAACTGATAACCAGGAATAACCAACGATAACCCAATGATAACTAACAGTAACCAAGAATAACCAACAATAACTACTGATAACATACCATAACCACCGATAACCAACGATAACCACTGATAACCAACCATAACCACTGATATCCAACATAAACCACTGATAACCAACAATAACCACTGACAACCAAGAAAAACCGAGCATAACCAACTATAACGACTGATAACCACAATAACCAATGATAACCAACAATAAGTACTGATAACCAACAATAACCACTGATAACCTACAATAACCACTGATAACCAACAATAATCACCGGTAACCAACAATAACCACTGATAACCAACAATAACCACTGAAAACCAACAATAACCACTGATAACCAACCATATCCACTGATAACCGACAATAACCAACAATATCCACTGACAACCAACAATAACCAAGAATAACCACTAATAACCAACAATAACCAAGAATAACCACTAATAACCAAGAATAACCACTGATAACCACCAATAACCACTGATAACCAACAATAACCACTGATAACCAACAATAACCACTGAAAACCAAGAATAACAAACGATAACCACTGATAAAAGACAACAACGAGGAATAACCTATAAAAACTACTGATAACCAACAATAACTGATAACCAACGATAACCACTGATAACCAAAAATAATCACTGATAACCAACAATAACCATTGATTACCGACAATAACCACTGATAACCAACAATAATTACTGATAACCAACAATTACCACTGATAACCAACAATAACCACTGATAGCCAACAATAAGCACTGATAACCAACAATGACCTCTGATAACCAACAATGACCACTGATAACCAAACTTATTGTATACTTCCTGTTTAGATCAAAGACACCGCCCGTGCGATAAATCTGCACTCTCCAGCAAAACCACAGTGCATTATCAAAAATAATGCACTGCAGTTTCCCATTGAAAAGCAATGGGAAGAGAGTGTCCAGTGCGATATCAGAAATAATGCACTGGCGGTGGTTTGTTTGATCAGACCACACTTCCTGTCAGCGTTTTTATACCATCACATGCTCCCAATACTAGTGGGTACAAATTAATCAAATTCATAATAAACAAACAGCTTGACTTAAAAATCCAACATAATTCTGCAGTTGTCCAGAGAACAAGTTTGACAGACTAACAGGAACGCTTGGAAGTAGAAGTAGGACTTGACATACGATACAGACCATACAGAAAGATTTCGGAGGATAGGGCTTCCCGCTCTCATGCCTAGTTTCCAAAATAAACTTGCACAACCATTTACTAACTATCACAGGATCATTATAGTGAAGTAAGTCTCCTGGCACCGTTCAGAAGAAGTTGCTTTACCGGTTTCCATAATCCATTTATCAAAATTTTCTCAAGCCCCACGCGTTCACTCTAGACGTGTTCTCTGGATCAACTCCCTCGGCAGCCTTTATCACATCTGCGTCAGAAGCGACTACAAATCGAGAACTGGGAGCCAATTCCGTCTTCTTTCGTCGTAATGATAGAGATAGACGGAGCTTTTAGCATCAGGGCTACCATCAGCCATCTTAAAACGAACACATAGGATTCGCGCATGCGCATTGATCTGAACAGAAAGGCACAATAAAACAATTAACGTATGGTTCCTTCACGCATTATCGGATTTATCTGCACTCGCTTCCGGTCTCGTAGCTAAAAATAGCGAACTCGGGCTCCGCCCTCGTGCGCTATTTTTACCTACTCGACCGGAAGCTCGTGCGGATAAATCCGATAATGCACGAAGGAACCATACGTTAACTATTACATATACACTGATAACACACAATAACCATCTATATCCACTGATAACCAATAATAACCACTAATAACCAATGATAACCACTGATAACCAACGATAACCTCTGATAACCAACGATAACCAAGAATAACCAACATTAACCTCTGATAACCAACAATAACCACTGATAACCAACGATAACCACTGATAACCAACAATAACCACTGATGACCAACGATAACCACTGATAACCAACGATAACCAAGAATAACCAACAATTACCACTGATAACCAAGAATGACAACTGATAACCAACAATAACCACTGATAAGCAACGATAACCGCTGACAACCAGCAATAACCACTGATAACAAACCATAACCACTGATAACCAAGAATAACTACTGATAACCAAGATTAACTGCTGATAACCAACGATAACCAATGATAACCAACGATAACCATTGATGACAAACAATAACCACTGATAACCAACGATAACCAAGAATAACCAAGAATAACCTACAATAACCACTGATAACCAACAATAACCACTGATAACAAACAATAACAACTGATAACCAGGAATAACCAAAGATAACCAATGATAACTAACAGTAACCAAGAATAACCAACAATAACTACTGATAACCAACCATAACCACTGATAACCAACGATAACCACTGATAACCAACCATAACCACTGATAACCAACATAAACCACTGATAACCAACAATAACCACTGACAACCAAGAAAAACCGAGAATAACCAAAATAACGACTGATAACCAACAATAACAACTGATAACAAACGATAACCACTAATAACCAACAATAACCACTGATAACCAACAATAACCACTAATAACCAACAATAACCACTGGTAACAAATAATAACCACTGATAACCAACAATAACCACTGATAACCAACAATAACAACTGAAAACCAACAATAACCAACGATAACCACTGATAAAAGACAATCACCAGGAATAACCTACAAAAACTACTGATAACCAACAATTACTGATAACCAACGATAACCACTGATAACCACAAATAATCACTGATAACGAACAGTAACCACTGATTACCCACAATAGTCGCTGATAACCAACAATAACCACTCATAACCAACAATAAGTACTGATAACCAACAATAACCACTGATAACCTACAATAACCACTGATAATCAACAATAATCACCGATAACATACAATAACCACTTATAACCAACAATAACCACTGATAACCAACAATAACCTCTGATATCCAACCATATCCACTGATAACCGATAATAACAAACAATATCTACTGATAACCAACAACAACCAAGAATAACAGACAATAACCATTGATAACCAACAATAGAGAGGTTTAGATTCACGTTCAATCGCGAACGGCAACGCCAAATGTTAGACCTGATCAGAGTGACGTCACAATAGTATACGAAACAGTAGACGAGTATACGTACGTATGTGCACGCGCCATTACGCAGTAGATCGTTGCTGCATGCACTGACTGCTGCTCGTCGTGCTTGAGCGAGAGATGGATTCTAGGACGAAGTAAGTAGCAAATGGTTGCTATAACAGTTTTACATTCATGTAGACGACAGTTGAACGAGATCGTAGAATTAATAATCCAGGAGTCTATGGCCAGCGATTTGAGTGACTCTGATTCTAGTGAAGACGAAGAGATGATTGCTGCTATCATGTTAGAACTCGCTCTAGCTCCAAAAGTGGCTCTAGGTCCTCGGCTAAATCTCGATGACTTATCGCCATTGGAATGCGAGCAGCTTTTCAGGTCAGTAATCAAAAACACGCGCAGAGCTCATAGATACCGTCCTCATTCAAAATAACTGTAGGTTTGAGAAAGAGGATATTCAACGACTGTTCCAAGCGCTGGTTATTCGGCCTAGGTATGTATGTGAGCAAGGTACAACAGCTACTGGAATGGAGGCTCTCTTGGTACTGCTTAGAAGATTGACTTACCCAAACAGGCTAAGCGATCTAACCAAATTGTTTGGACGGTCAAAGACGGAGTTGAGTCTGATTTTTAATACTGTGAGCCTTTGTAATAATAATTATTAAGGATTATGAGTACTTTGCTTTGGTGTAGATCCTTGATGATGTACATACCAGGCATAGTCACCTTCTCTCAAGTTTCGATCTTGTATGGCTCGACAAGCAGGCATTTGCTGCAGCTATTGAAGAGAGAGGAGCTCCACTATCTACATGCATAGGGTTTGTGGATGGTACAGTTAGACCAACTGCTCGACCAATCAGACATCAGCGTATGTTATTCAATGGACACAAGAGAGTCCATTGCATAAAATTTCAGGTAATGTGCTATTATTTTCATTTTGTAATTTTTATGTGTTAATTCTGCAGTCTATCACTACTCCAAATGGTCTCATAGCACACTTATTTGGACCTGTTGAGGGACGAAGACACGATGCTTTCATATTGCGTGAGAGTCAGGTGCTGGACAAACTTCGACCAATGGTTCATCCTAATGGAGACCCTTATGTGATTTATGGCGATCCGGCATATGGGTTATCACGCAATGTGATTTCTCCGTTCGGTCGCGGTCAACTGACCCAACCACAAATTGAGTTCAACAAATCCATGAGTGCCGTTCGTATAGCAGTCGAATGGAATTTTGGGAAGGTCACACAGTTGTTCGCTTTCCTGAATTTCAAGAAGAATTTAAAAATTCTCTTGCAACCTGTAGGCAAGTACTACTTCGTAGGAGTTCTCCTAGCTAACTGTCATACTTGTCTATACGGCTCTCAGACATCTAGCTATTTTAATGTACACCCACCAAGTTTAGAAATGTATTTGTCAAATACTTAATTCAATAATATAATAATTATTGTTAACATTTCTTCTTGATGACTTCAATTAGAGCCATACGCTCCTCTGAATCGAGTTTCAGCCGTTGGTTTCTCTCATCTTGCTCTGCTTGCCATTTTTTTCGTTGAAATTCCAATTCTAGTCTTCTTATCTCCAGTTCTTCTGCTTTTAGAGCTGCCTTCTTCTCAAACTGTAACGCAAAAACCTGTATGGTACTTTTTATAGTTCCTGCGTACACAGAAAGAATTAAAGGGGCATGCACTAAATCACATGTTCTCTCACCTCTTGTTTTCTTCGGGCTATTTGGTTTTAAATTCTCCTGTTCAGCAAGCTGCAGTCTCTCTTCAACTTCATCTTCACCGTCGTCACCATAGTATGTACTGTCGCCCAATACCGAAACATCTGGATCCCTTTCATTCGAACATCTCTTTTCTATCATAAAATTATTATTGGTTAATACAATTAGCTACTTGTCTTCATACATACTTGATAATCTCTCCATCGCTGCCTTTCTCAGATTCTCTCCGGCCTCTTTTTCGATTTTCCTCTTCTCAATCGCTGCCAATTTCTCTGCTTCCTTGATTAGACAGCAATCTCTTTCATAAGAGACGATGTCTTCAAGAACCTCCATAAGTTCAGTAACTTCTTCCTCTGTTCCTGACCTAATAGAGCAAAGCAATACAAAATACTGAATATATAGTATTAATTTTACCTTTTCAGAGATTTTCTGTCCTCTTGCTTGTATTTTTTCTTTAGCAAGTTAGTCCTATCTCTACAGCCTCTTCCCGTGAACTTGGTCTCACGGGAAAATCTTTTATTGAGATCGTCTGCTATCTCTGTCCACTGCGCTAAACTGTCAGGTCGAATTTTAAAGACTTCCAAGCACAGCGCCGTGTCTTGTTCTAAAGTCCACCGAGATGGCATGCTTGTACTAGCTTGAAAACTCGCGCGCTACAAGACTCGTCACCATACGTAGAACTGCTTCTAGAAACGTCAGAAACGTGGCCTCGAAGGCTTATCACGTGACCTTGTGACGTCAGCGAGCCTCGTGGTATGGTACATGGTGTCATGTACAGTTGTGTGTAGTACGTGACGTCATTATTAGCGTTCAACGTTACCCGTCGACGTGAAATCTAAACCTCTCTAATAGCCACCATAACCACTGATAACATACAATAACTGTAAAGCAATGATAACCAACAATGACCACTGATAACCAAAAATAACCACTGATAACCACCAATAACCACTGATAACCAACAATAACCACTGATAACGAACAATAACAACTGACAACCAACAATAACAACTGATTACCAACCATAACCACTTATAACCAACGATAACCACTGATAACCAACCATAACCACTGATAACCAATAAAAACCACTGATAACAAACAATAACCACTGTTAATTATGTAAAACCAAGAATAACCAACCATAACCGCTGATAACCAACAATAACCACTGTTAACCAACGATAACCACTAATAGCCAACTATATCCACTGATAACCAAAAATAACCACAGATAACCAACTATAACCACTGATAACCAACAATAACCAACAATAACCAACTATAAATTTGGAATAACCGCCATAAATCACTCATAACCAAGAATAGCCACTGATAACCAACAATAACCACTAATAACCAACAATAACCACGGATAACAAGGAATAACCAACGATAACCACTGATAACAAACAATAACCAAAGATAACCAACAATAACCACTGAATTCCACCAATTACTGATAACCAACGATAACCACTGAAAACCAACTATAACCACAGATAACCAACAATAAACACTGACATCCAACAATAACCACTGATAACCAAGAATAACCAACGATAACCACTGATAACCAACAATAACCAACAATAACCAATGATAACCACTGATAACCAACGATAAGCACCAAAAACCACTGATGACCAACAATAACCACCTATAACCAACAATAAGGACTGATAACAAGCGATAAACACTAATAACCAAGAATAACCACTGATAACCAACAATAACCACTGATAACCAACAATAACCACTGATAACAAATAATAACCACTGATAACCAAGAATAACCAACGATAACCAACAATAACCTTCAATAACCACACAAATCTCTGACAACCAAGAATAACCACTGATAACCAAAAATAACCACTGATTACCAAGAATAACTACTTATAACCAACAATAACCACTGATAACCAAGAATAACCAACGATAACCACTGATAACAAACAATAACCAAGAATTACAAACAATAACCACTGATAACCAACAATAACCATTGATAACCAACGATAACCACCATAACCACTGATAACAAACAATAATTGTTAAGCAATGATAACCAACAATAACCACTGATAACCAATGATAGCCACTGATAACCAACCATATCCACCGATAACCAACAATAACCAAGAATAACCACTGATAACCAACAATAACCACTGATAACCACTGATAACCAACAATAACAACTGAAAACCAGCAATAACCAACGATAACCACTGATAAAAGACAATAACCAGGAATAACCTACAAAAACTACTGATAACCAACAAATACTGATAACCAACGATAACCACTGATAACCTAAAATAATCACTGATAACGAACAGTAACCACTGATTACCAACAATAGTCACTGATAACCAACAATAACCACTGATAACCAACAATAAGTAATAGTTAACTCCCGGTCTCTGAGGCGATACGGGATATATACCGAGGTGGTTAATTATGCTGTCCGAGGGCGGAGCCCGAGGATGGCATAATTAACCACCGAGGTATTATCCCGATCGCCGAAGAGACCGGGAGTTAACTGACTTGTACCCCACCCCCAGTCTTCTCGTGGTGTTTGTAGCTGGTCGTAGCTGTTCTGTAGCTTGTAAGCGAAGATATACGAGCAATGGGAGCCCAGGGCACTCGCCTCCAAGCGCACACTCGCCAGGTCTATAATGGCGAACGCCCGTGTTCAAGTTGGGCGACGAAAACGGCGAACGCCCGTGTTCAAGTTGGGCGACAAACGAAGCCTGGCGTCAACTTTTGTGCAGCTAAAACACACGGTAACTTGGCTTTCAGGCAGCAATGCTGGCTGACCTTTCCCAAAGGTTAACACGTGCGCCAAAAATTTATTGATAATTTATTGACGATGGCCCACTAGTATCTGCTATTTTGTGGGGTATAAAGCTCCACTCACTTTCGCCGGGTGGGCAGGTGTGGACAAGGGACTAGTGCCACTTTGCTACTTCCTGGGAAATATCCATCACAGCTTGTAAGATGATTGTGCACAATAGTATCCTTATCTTGTCCACTCTTCATATTCTAGTAGTGTCCAAGAATTTACATGGAGCATGGACAATCACTTGTCCACTATTGCACATGGGACATGTCCAATAGTGTACAAATTACACTAGTTGCCCAAGTCGTGTACAAGTTTGGAAGTTATGTATGTATAGTGCCCAAGCAGTGCCGAATAATACTGCTCGCAATTGCTAAACTTTGTACTTTTGAAGTACCACAATTCCTACAATAACTGTTTGGTATGACCAACAAAACATTGGATAATTAATAATTAAATTTTATTGATGACTATTGTCACATAGTTCTGTAACATCTTTGTTGACCTTGTGTTTCACAATTTCGTTCCTTCAAAAATCTCTGACTATATCACTGTAAAAAAATTTGTGTGTATACCACACAAAAAGTCATGTGAATTACCACCATCACTGTACTTACTAATGCTGTCTTTGATCTGGCTCTCACTGGGCAATTGGTCTAGAACACTGTCCATGCAATAGCTGAAGGGCACAATGAAGATGTATCTCAATCCAACATGGCGTCTCCTTGATGCTCTGCCTGGGATAGTCCGGTCCCCATCCCTTCACGAAGCTCAGTCTCAATATGCACAGTCTTCGAAGGTCATCAACCACAATAACTCGTGCAATGTGTGGATCAATACGCACGGCGTTTGATAGGTTAGAGTCTGTAGACAAAAATATACCGATCAGTGAGCAGAAAGACAGCTGCTTACTCACCTCTCACAGCAGCTTTCTGTGCAGCTACTGTAGCACATGCTTCCGCTGCTTGCTTCTGCATCTCAAGATAGCACTGGCGTAAGTCAAATACCTGTATATGGCAATTATCATAACACAGCAATATTGTGTTACAGTATAATACCTTGAAATCTGTTGTACTGGGCTGTCTGTATACAGATGGCTTTGCTTGTTGGTTCACTTATAGAGTCCATTACTTCTCTGCCCCGTTCTCTCTCCATGTTCTTCTCAACCCTTATACTTCATAATTTCTACATTGATGACAATAAACTGTAAACTTAGTACAAATAAATATACCTTTTACTGTATCTTCGTCAATTGAAGATAGAGGTGAAGAAAAGATTTGCTCTAAAAAATCAGCTTTCACAAGCTGATTGTGGCTACTCAGAGAACTACAAAGAGACACAAACACAATAATCTCTGTTGGTATGAGAAAAACCCAAATGAAAAAATTCATTGAGATCATCATGCATCCAAACCAGCACATGACTCAACACTGTAAAAAGAAATAATTTATCCACTCAATAACAAAAACAAAACAAAACCCATAAAAATTAAAGTAACTAAATCTAACAAAGCCCACAGCACAATGCTGGTGACTGCCAACAGAGACTACATGACGACCTACAATACCTCTGTCTACAAAGCCCACAGCACAATGCTGGTGACTGCCAACAGAGACTACATGACGACCCACATTACCTTTGTCTACAAAGCCCACAGCACAAAGCTGGTGACTGCCAACAGAGACTACATGACGACCCACATGCATTACCTCTGTCTACAAAGCCCACAGCACAATGCTGGTGACTGCCGACAGAGACTACATGACGACCCACATTACCTCTGTCTACAAAGCCCACAGCACAATGCTGGTGACTGCCGACAGAGCCTACATGACGACCCACATTACCTCTGTCTACAAAGCCCACAGCACAATGCTGGTGACTGCCGACAGAGCCTACATGACGACCCACATTACCTCTGTCTACAAAGCCCACAGCACAATGCTGGTGACTGCCGACAGAGCCTACATGACGACCCACATTACCTCTGTCTACAAAGCCCACAGCACAATGCTGGTGACTGCCGACAGAGCCTACATGACGACCCACATTACCTCTGTCTACAAAGCCCACAGCACAATGCTGGTGACTGCCGACAGAGCCTACATGACGACCCACATTACCTCTGTCTACAAAGCCCACAGCACAATGCTGGTGACTGCCGACAGAGCCTACATGACGACCCAAATTACCTCTGTCTACAAAGCCCACAGCACAATGCTGGTGACTGCCAACAGAGCCTACATGACGACCCACATTACCTCTGTCTACAAAGCCCACAGCACAATTTCCCCAGCAGACGGTTACAGTGACCGCATAAGTAGCTATCTCGACCTCTCAGCATGACTCACAGCACGTACAGCTCAGTTCAAAAAGGACACCACGCGTGCGCTAAGGGCTGCTCACGTGAGCTTGAAGGTGTGACCACATGTGTTCTTGACACTCGCGCGCTCATCATGTCTGTATCTTCGAACTCGTCTTTTTTGTCTCGCCCAGCAAGGTCACCAGCAGCACAGCCCCCAGTAAGAGGATTTTACGGCAATCGTAGCCTGCCAACTCGTACGCCTCCGGGGAGACCATTGCCGGCTGCAAGATCGAACAGGACACGAAATAGCTACCAACCAAATGATGGCCTGTTTAGTTTACCACCGGTTACAATTCCTGGTTATCATGAAGAAGATAATCTGGCAGAGGCGAACGGTTAGCCATTGGCTTAAGGGTGTGTGTGTGTGTGTGTGTTTTAATGGCTGTCTATACAGGTGACCGTGATCTATCATGAAGGGCCCATTCATCAATCATCCCCACTTGACTCAACCGGTCATGTCCAAGAACCTGACATGATTCAACCCAACCTGTCAGATATCATGGATGCTTTACAAGCTAGCCCAGCAGGCTCTTTTACAGAAGGTCTTGAAGCAGCAGGAATCAATGGAGAAAAAACAGAATGAGTTGGAAGTTGCAGTGAATACTTTAGCTGACGAGGTACAGTTGGTTAGAGAAGCAGATACTCCCAACGAAAAGCAACAGAGAAAGTCAAAGTGCCTCGGGACCTTACAGTTATAGTCACTACTGATTACCCATAATATCACATAATAATGTTAGAGCAATGTACATCTGTTTGACGATAACATTGCAGAATGGGGAGGGGCAACTGAGAGATCTTGACATGTGCTGCTTGGTTTGACACATTGCAATGTTTATTTTATGTGACTCTTACTTTTTGACAATTCATTTTGTAGAATAAAGTATCCCTCCTTCACGAGAGTCTTGAAGAAAATGGATTTAACCCCGAGGAAAGGTATGTACAATTATTATTTGTAGGTATTATGCAGGTGACGTGATCTTATCTGTCAGCTCTCTAAGTACACACAACAAGTCTGTCAAAGAAAAGATGATGGATGAGTTGATAAAGACACCAGATTTGAAGTATTCAGAGGAGCAAGTGAAGAGTAAGTAGACAATTATTATTATGATACTATTTATTTGCTTTGTTACAGCTGCAGTGAAGAGAAAATACGAGGCAGGAAGGAGGCAATGGTTGGAGGAAGAAAAGGATGACCAGCACGAGATCGCGTCTCAGAGACACGCTTGCAGAGGGTTTACGTTATTGTGTATGTGTAACATTTAATGTCAATTTTTCACAGAAGTTTGATCGGCGAAGTGTGGTTGTTTTAGAAGCAGAGAGGAGGTATTGGAAGCAGCTATCAGTCGAGTATATGAGCGATGAGTCAGATGGAGATGATTCAAACACCTTCATTATTCATCCTCTTTCATGGCGGTCTGAAAGTTAGTCACAATACATTTTGAACCAGCCTATTATTTTTCCATTACAGAACTGATGACCTTTATAGGTAAGTTAGATGAGAGGTATGAGGGTAAGCTAAGAAAGGACAATGTGATGATGGCAAGAAAAGTGCAGAAGATTGGTGAACTCTCTACCAGACAGCAGCCAACCAATGCACCCAAATGGACTGTCAAGCAAAACACAGGTCAGCTAGATAGTACTTACCTTGTTAACATTTGTTCTCTAACTTATGTGGCGAAGAATTTCAAGCCGAGACATAAGTTGAACCATTCACAATGGAATAGTAATGGTGAGCCCTATTCTGCTAAACTGTCATTACATTATTCATACTCGCTCTTTGTCTTTGTTGTAGGTTGCTATGGTCACTGCAAGGGCCTGCACTGCATATTGACTACAATACCACTGTCTTGCTGAATTTCTGTAATAACAAACAATTTTTATTATTTAACAAAAATTTTTTCAACGATGTCAAATTAGAGGGTGTAGTTCATAGCATAGTGCTCTAGAGTGTCCAAGAGTTCTCAGGAAGAATTCAAATAGTGCGCAAAGGACATCGGGCATGTGCAAGTGGTGTACAATTGGTGCACTACTTGTGACCAAGGCTTGTGCACTGGTTTGGACACTTGGTTCATTTCCAAGTTGTATCCAATAAGAGCATGCAGTGTGGCCAAACTTGGTAACTACTTGGGCACTCAAGTGGACAAGGCAGTGTACAAGTTGGGCACAATACTGCTACAAGCTGTGCATATTTGCCTGTTTTAACTTTAATATCCTGGAAAATATCCATATTTCCCTGGGTATATGGGATATATACCATGCCATTTTCCTTTGATCTTTGGGTGTGGTGGGGTACAAGTAATAGTTAACTCCCGGTCTCTGAGGCGATACGGGATATATACCGAGGTGGTTAATTATGCTGTCCGAGGGCGGAGCCCGAGGATGGCATAATTAACCACCGAGGTATTATCCCGATCGCCGAAGAGACCGGGAGTTAACTGACTTGTACCCCACCACCAGTCTTCTCGCGGTGTTTGTAGCTGTTCTGTAGCTTGTAAGCGAAGATCTACGAGCGATGGGAGCCCAGGGCACTCGCCTCCAAGCGCACACTCGCCAGGTCTACAATGGCGAACGCCCGTGTTCAAGTTGGGCGACAAACGGCGAACGACCGTGTTCAAGTTGGGCGACAAACGAAGCCTGGCGTCAACTTTTGTGCAGCTAAAACGCACGGTAACTTGGCTTTCAGGCAGCAATGCTGGCTGACCTTTCCCAAAGGTTAACACTTGCGCCAAAAATTTATTGATAATTTATTGACGATTGCCCACTAGTTTCTGCTATTTTGTGGGGTATAAAGCTCCACTCACTTTCGCCGGGTGGGCAGGTGTGGACAAGGGACTAGTGCCACTTTGTCACTTCCTGGGAAATATCCATATTTGCCTGTTTTAACTTTAATATTCTGGAAAATATCCATATTTTCCTGTGCATATGGGATATATACCATGCCATTTTCCTTTGATCTTTGGGTGTGGTGGGGTACAACCACTGATAACCAAGAGTAACCAACGATAACCACTGATAACCAACAATAACCACTGATAACCAACAATAACCACTTATAAACAAGAATAACCAACGATAACCACTGATAACAAACAATACCCAAGAATAACCTACAACAACTACTGATTACCAACAATAACCACAGATAACCAACGATAACCGCTGATAACCAATAATAACCACTGGTAACAAACTATAACCACTGATAATCAACCATATCCACTGATAACCAACAATAACCAAGAATATCCAAGAATAACCACTAATTACAAACACTAACCACTGATAACCAACAATAACCACTGATAACCAACAATAACCATTGACAACCAAGAATAACCAACGATAACCAACAGTAACCACTGATAACCAACAGTAACCACTAATAACCAACAATAATCACTGATAACCAACAATAACCACTGATAACCAACAATAACCACTGATAATCAAGAATAACCAACGATAACCACTGATAACCAACAATAACCACTGATAACCAACGATAACCACTGATAACCAACGATAACCAAGAATAATCAACGATAACCAAGAATATCCAACAATAACCAAGAATAACAACTGATAACCAACATTAAACTATGATATGAATAATTCTCTTTGATGTAATGAGGTGTCCAAATTCCCATATACACCTGCAGCAAAGCCATACAATGCACCACTTATTATACCATTAACACATTTGATTCATTTCATAATGATACATTGTTGCACATTTCACACTGGAAAAGGTCACTTTTAGTCAGCTTTTAGTTCTGAAAAACAACACTACCTGAATGGAAATTGAATACAGGCCTAGTCTTGTCACTAACAGTCATGCTAGTCTTGGCTGTACATTCAACAGTAGCTCAGTAGTTCAACAGTAGCAATGTGCCTCCCTGGTACTGTTCTCCCTTCTTGCTGCGCACCTCTAGTACGAACCTGGAAAGCCAATAGTTCAGCTGTTTGTCCGTTATGACAGATAACTTGGGAGTAAATTCAGCACTTGTTTTCTGCCTGTTCTCAGCCCAAACTTCCCAAGTATGCACAGCCCAACCGGTGGACTTGCGCGTAGCCTTGGGAATTGATCCATGAATTTTCTTCACAATGTCAGCTTCTGTAACTGGTGCAGTAAACCTTGCAAAATTTTCTTTATTGCTAGCCTGATCTTGTGCTTGTTTGACTTCCTCACGCTGTTTTGGAACATCAGCTAGAAGACTATCGAGCGTAAATTCTTCCTCTTGCATATCCTGGTACTTGACTCCCAAACGTTGTTCTTCCTCTTCATCCTCGTATTGATGTGATGCTGTCAGTAGTAGCTGGTCCAGTTCCTCGTCGGTAAAGATGGAAAAAGCCATTGCGATCTAAAGCGATGCTGTACTGTGCATGTGAATCAATCGTTGCTGTAGTACCGAACTATACATTAATCGATCGCCACGTACGTGGCGTGTTGCGCAATCCTATTCACAAATGACACCTTAGCACAAAGTTTAAATAGGTTAAACACCTCGTTGTCGGTGTTTAACCTACATATAACCACTGATAACCAACGATAACTGCTGATAACCAACAAACAACTGATAACCAACAATAAGTATATGTTATACCATGCCTACCCGTGGTGTATCTAGAATACACGAAGCAATAACTATTAATCCCGAGGGCGTAGCCCGAGGGATTAATGGTTATTGCTGAGTGTATTCATGATACACCACAAGTAGGCATGGTATAAGTGACTTGTACCATGGCAACCACAAGCCCACTGATGTCTGTAGGTTTCTATAGGATAAAAAAGGGAGACTTGCGCACTCTTCATAGTTTACTGGTGAGGTTGACTCTCAACTCTCACCCCTTCTCTCTTGAAGGTAGATCATTTCAATGCTCTGTTTTTGTCCTGTGGGAGTCATGTGACTCGACAGGATTTCCTGTAGAATATCTAGATATTCCACAGGAAATCCTGTGGAATAACTAGATATTCCACAGGAAATCCTGTTTTCCCGTGGTATAACTGGAATACACCACGGGTGGCGCCTTTGAAGCCATGGTACAACCACTGATAACCACGAATAAACAACGATAACCACTGCTAAGAAACAATAACCAAGAATAACCTACAATAACTACTGATAACCAACAATAACCACTGACAACCAAGAATAACCAACGATAACCAACCATAACCAACAATAACTACTGATAACCAAGTATAAGCATTGATAACCAACGATAACCACTGATAACCAACCATAACCACTGATAACCGACAAAAACCACTGATAACCAACAATAACCTCTGATAACCGAGAAAAACCAAGAATAACCAACAATAACCACTGATAACCAACAATAACCTCTGATAACCAACGATAACCACTCATAATCAATAAAAACCACTGATAACCAACAATAACCACTGATAACAAAAAATAACCACTTATAACCAACAACAACCACTGATAAAAAACAATAACCACTGATAACCAAGAATAACCAACGATAACCACTGATAACCAACGATAACCACTGATAACCAACGATAACCAAGAATAACCAACAATAACCAAGAATATCCAACAATAACCTCTGATAACCAAGAATAACAACTGATAACCAACAATAACCACTGATAACCAACAATAACCACTGATAACCAACCATATCCACTGATAACCAACAATAACCACTGATTACAAACAGTAACCACTGATAACCAACAATAACCACTGACAACCAACAATAACTACTGATAAGCAACCAACCATAACCACTGATAACCAACAAAAACCACTGATAACAAACAATACCCACTGATAATTAAGTAAAACCAAGAATAACCAACAATATCCACTGATAACCAGCAATAACCACTGATAACCAACAATAACCATTGATTACAAAGAATAACCAACGATAACCAACTATAAATTTCGAATAACCACCAAAAATCACTCATAACCAAGAATAACCACTGATAACGAAGTGTAACGTCAGACTGAACTGTTAATAAACCATTAACTATTAACTATGATAACTATGATATGTTATGATATGATATGATATATATGACCTCGTGCTGGCACTGGTTGCTCTCTCTCGTGTGTATATTTTCGAAAAGAAATATTTCGTTACACTGGTGTCAGGAGTGGGATTACTGTCTGGTCTGTCTTTTTCATGCCCGTTCTTACAAGAGCCACCACGGCAAAGATGGAAGAGCAACTAGGCAAGCTGTCTGACTTAGTCCAGAAACAGAACAAGGAGGGACAGGAAAGGGCTGTCGAGATGAAAGAGCTCATGGAGAAGCAAATGCTAGCCATGAACGAATTATCTCGTCGCCAGGAGGAGACTGTTAAATTCATGAACACCGTTTGGACCAACCTCGAGTCTGTCAAGAAGACATTTGACTCAAAGTTGGAATCTCTGGAGGCGAAGATGAGGACAGACTCCGAGCGCCTTGAGTGTCGTATGGAAGAACAGCGCCAGGTGCTGAAGGATGAACTGAAAGAAGAGCTGCTGCTGAAGTTGCCCTCAGTGCGCGTGGCGCCGGCCGACCACGATGACTGCCGCGACGGTCACGAGTTGCCTCTCTCATTGACTGCGATGACATCAATACATGGCGCCAGTCGCCCTCAGCCACGTCCTTCTCCGTGTGATGGCAAGATGCCTTGGGATGTGTATCACACACAGTTCGAGTTGCTTGCTCAACTGAATGGATGGAGTGACAAAGAGAAAGCGGCCCACCTTGCTGTTAACCTGCGGGAAAATGCAGCCACTGTGTTGACCAATTTGCCGGTGGCCAAGAGACAAGATTATACAGCTCTTAAATCGGCTCTGGAGTCTAGATTCGGTACAAAGAACCAGATTGACCTCTTTCGAACCCAGTTGAGGATGAGAAGCCGTAACAAAGAAGAGCCACTTGCAGGTTTGGCGGAAGATGTAGAACGCCTTGTTCGCCTTGCCTATCCTGAAGCAAGTGAGTCAATGGTACAAGTACTAGCTAAAGATCAATTTGTTGATTCATTGTGTGATGAGGATATGAGATTGCGAATATTGCAAAGCAAACCTTCGACACTCCGTGATGCGCTACAAACAGCGTTAGAACTGGAATCATTCCGGATGGCTAGCAGACACAAGGTGCGCAATGTGCGAGAAGTACAATTACAGCCTGTTGGGAAGACTGCTAAGCAGGTATCATTTGCTGATCAGAATATGTCTGGTCTGCTGCAAGAGTTAGTAACTGCCGTTCAGACTCTCACGGTTGAAACACGTAAAAGATCTAGATCACCAAGGTGTGGTAATGTTAGATCAGACATTGTTTGCTGAGAGTGCAATCAAAAGGGACATAGACAGCGAGAATGCCCAACATTGCAAAAGGGCACTTTCCACTCAGGAAACGACTCTTAGCCGAGTTCGCGGGGCAGAACTCGGCTGGGAATTTTGCAGCCCCTTCAAAAAAAATAAAAATAAATAAAAATGAATTGATTCTGATTGTTTAGCTCCCATGGATTGCCCCCCTTCCCCTTTGCATGCTCAAACTCATCTTGCACCTGCACACACCAATCATAGTCATTCATCATCTAAATCATCATCTGTTACCAATTCTCATCCTGTCATAGTTCAATCACCCAAATCAGTTCCACCTAATCACTCCGCCCCTGTCTTTAGACCATCTGTTCATTCTGTCACCAAGCCTACATCAGCAACTCATGTCACCACTCCTCAGAAGTCATTAGATCATGGTTGTTCTGTTATTGTATCACCAGTTCACAACATATCTCATCCCGTTGAACTTTCCGGCATTCAGTCATCATTTTCATCATCTGCTGCTTATTCACCCTCACCCTCCACTTATAGTGCATCTACATCTACCCACCCTCATTCCAAAAAAAATCATCCACTCATCATCTTTACAGCGTTGTATCATCCCCCATGAATCACTCTTGTTCTACTGTAATGTCATCAAAAACACCCACGGTCCCCTTGTCAGAAGCTATTGACGTGTTCAAAACCGGGTCCATTTTCTCAAATAGTGATAGTCTCCTTGTGGCTGGAACTTTGGATGGGGTATGTGTTGATATGACCGTCGATACTGGGAGCAATATATCCATTGTGCGTCCAGATGTGTTGCCTAAAGCCAGTAGTAATCAAGTCCAGCCTATACCTGGGAGTGCTATCAGAACTGTGACCGGAGAACAAGCTCCAATAATAGGGAAGGTATTATTGCAAGTGAGCATTGGGTCACGCATGCTGCCTCAGGAATTTGGGTCGCTGATATTCAGGACTGTTGTATATTAGGTTTGGATTATTTGAGAGTCAACGATTGTCAGGTGAATCTTCGAGAACAAGTGTTGATTATCGGAGAGGAAGAGGTGCCTTTGCTTAAGCATAGTAGTAAGAAGCCAGGGGAAAGACTGCAGACATACCGAGCTATCTTAGAAAGCAGGGTAACTCTTCCTCCACGTTCTGAGAGTGTTGTGCCTGCAAAAGTAGAGGGACTAAAGCAAGGAGAGGTGAAGTGGGCAATTGTTGGTCCTTTGGAATCTAATCCTGCCTCAGCAATTCAAGATTTGTTGGTTGGTAGAGCATTGGTTACCCTGGATGAACCGATTGCAACAGTAAGATTAATGAATTTATCAGACCAGGCTCGTCATTTACGAAGAGGTACAGTTGTGGCTGCTTGTGAACCAGTGGAGAGTGTACTCATAATTTATCAAAAAATTGGTGATGCAAGTGGAGACCAACTCCCAGAGCATTTAACATCTTTGTTTGAAAAGAGTTCGGAAGGACTGACTCCCCCGGAAACTACCCAGTTACACGATCTGCTTTGCAGGTATGCTAGTGTATTCTCTTCAGGACTAAACGATCTGGGCAGTACTGACCTGGTTAAACATCACATTGATACTCAGGGAGCAATTCCTGTTAGACAACAACCACGTCGTCTGCCATTCTCTGTAAGAGAGGAAGCACAACAATCAGTTACTGCCATGTTAGATCAGGGAGTCATTGAACCATCTTCTAGTCCATGGGCTTCTCCAGTGGTGCTAGTGAAGAAGAAAGGAGGTGGAACAAGATTTTGTGTTGATTATCGCAAGTTGAATTCAGTGACTCGTAAAGACTCTTACCCACTTCCCAGAATTGACGACACTCTTGAAGCATTGGCTGGTGCCGAATGGTTATATACGTTAGATCTAGTCAGTGGATACTGGCAGATAGAACTGGATGAGGAGTCGAAAGAGAAAACTGCCTTTTCCAATCAACGAGTCCTGTGGCAATTTAAGGTAATGCCCTTTGGGCTATGTAATGCCCCTGCCACATTTGAGAGATTGATGGAGCAGGTTTTGGCAGGATTATCGTTGTCTGTATGTCTCTTGTACTTGGATGACATTTTGGTTCCTGGTACCGATTTTGATGCAGCCGTTAAGAGCCTTGAGCAGTATTCGATCGACTGATGAAGGCAGGTTTGAAACTTTCTCCTAAAAAGTGCTCTCTGTTCCGGAGAGAAGTGAAGTTTCTTGGACATATTGTTAGGAGCTTAGGTCTCACCATGGACCCAGATAAGGTCAAGGCTGTGCAGGAATGGCCCGTCCCTGGTAGTGTCAATGATGTGCGACGTTTCCTGGGATTGTGTTCTTACTATCGTCGTTTTATTGACCGATTTACTGATATAGCCCGTCCACTATACCAGTGTACTGAAGGTGGGACTCGCGTGTTCACTTGGTCTCTGGAAGCTGAGAATGCGTTCCAGCAACTCAAACAAGCACTTATTAGTGCTCCCCTCCTGTGTTACCCAACACAAGAAGACCATTTTGTACTCGACACAGATGCTAGCGGATATGGGGTTGGTGCAGTGTTGTCCCAGGTGCAGATGGGAGAGGAGCGAGTGATTGCATATTACAGTCAGGTGTTGAGTAGACCAGAACGTCAGTACTGTACCACTAGAAGAGAGTTATTAGCTGTTGTAAAAGCTGTCAAACACTTCCATCCATATTTGTACGGCCGTAGTTCAACTTTGCGAACCGATCATGCTGCACTACAGTGGTTGTTTTCCTTCAGATTCCCAGAGGGACAGATTGCTAGATGGTTGGAACGACTGCAGCAGTACGACTTTCGTGTTCAACATCGAGCAGGTGAATTACACAATAATGCTGATACTCTATCCAGACCATGCCTGAATGTTTGTAAACATTGTGACCGATTAGAGGCTCAGGAGACCAGTGTCTGCAAACGTGAATTGTTGGAATGTCCATCTCCATCGGTTGCAACAGTTAAGTTGCAGAAATGCGCTGAGACTAGTGGTTATGTTGGAGCCACAAGACTTGAGCAAGTTATAGACTCCTCCATCCAATTGTCCAATATAGACATATTACAAGCTCAAGAGGAGGACAATGAGATCGGTCCAATTATACAGTGGCGAAAAGAAAGTGAAACTCGTCCAGGTAGAGAGAAGGTGTCACAATATAGTGAGGAGACTAAGTTATATTGGGCACAGTGGGATAGCCTTCGAGTAAAGGATGGCTTGCTCTACCGAGAGTGGGAAGCACCATCAGGAGAATACAGAACACTTCAATTGTTTCTCCCTAAGCAGTTGAGAACTTGTGTTCTTCATTCGTTGCACAATATACCAGCTGGAGGGCATTTTGGTACAGCCAAAACATTAGACAAGGTGAGAGAAAGGTTTTATTGGGCTAAGTGCAGTGTTAGGACTATTGTACTCTTAACCATTATTTATAACCAGTGTATCACGTGATTGAGCACATGTTTGAATGATAATACAGTCCTTGTCAAATATAGTATAGTCTGTTCGGGTGTAGGAGTACCATCGCGTACATTGGTCCACCGAACCGGATTAAAAGTTCCTGACCTACCCTGAACACGTTCAGACTCTGGTATGGCCAACCCGTCGAAGATCAAGAAGAAGAGAGGCGGTCATCGTAGCTCGACTACAGTAATGGTCGACGAAGTTGAAGCAGCACTAGCCGCTACCCCTACTGATCTCGATAAGGTCATCAAATTCAAGAGAAGCCTTGAGGAAAAGGTTATCACGTTGAAGGACCTTGACGAGAAATTACTCGACTGCATTGACGACGAGAGGGTCATAGCTGATGAGATACAGCAATCCGACGAATTTCTTTCGAAGGTGTATGCCGCTCTTCACCAGGCGGATGAAGCACTAAGTACGAGAGCTACAGGTGCTAGTGCTATCCGGACGGTAACCCCAGTAAAGTTACCGAAGCTCACTATTCATCCCTTTTCTGGTGATATCACACAATGGACGAGCTTTTGGGACTCCTTCAAGTCTTCTGTGCACTCCAGCAGACAGCTGAGCCCTGTTGACAAGTTTAACTATCTCCGCTCATTTCTCACTGGACCAGCACTTGACGCCATCGCAGGTCCCACTCTGTCTGACGCTAACTATGGGGAAGCCACAACCATATTAGAGAAGAGGTTCGGCAATCGTCAGCAAATTATTGCTAAACACATGGACGAACTACTGAACATGAGAGCAGTCACTTCCGCAACTGACCTACTGGAGCTTCGACAGTTGTACGACTCTGTAGAAACACACATGCGTGGCTTGAAGTCGCTAGGAGTCACAGCTGAAACATATGGTAGCCTACTAACTCCTGTATTTGTGAACAAGCTTCCAGTGGAGATGCGCGTGCTTATTAGTCGTCAGGTCCCAGAGGCAAGTTGGTCACTTGAAGAGCTACTAAAGGCTATGTTAGCAGAAATAGAAGCAAGAGAACGAGTTGTTGTGGATTCACACAAGGCGCGAAGAGTAGACCATAGACCATGTTCTGGTGCTTCACTGGTAACAACCAATACTGGATGCAGTCACTGTGATCCTACTAATACTCCTCACGTAGCACTGGTAGCTGGATCAGGCATGAACAGTTCAGCTTGTTGCTACTGCAATCAAGGTCACTCGCCACAGAGCTGCACTGTCGTGACACAACCAGAAGCACGAAAACAGATTCTGCAAAAACAAGGGAGATGCTTCAACTGTACGCGCACAGGACACCGCAGCCGTGATTGTCGTTCCAAGCTGAGATGCAAGACGTGCAATAAGAGACATCATACTTCTATTTGTACGGGAGATGGCCAGCCTGAAGGTACATCACCACCTGCTCAGCAAGGTTCATCAACTGCCCCCAAGAATGTTGTGCGAAACCAGTCGGGATCAAATGCCAAGGCCAACTCTACACCTCAACAGAACACCTCCTTGTTTGTTGCCCTGGGCACTACAGTACTACTCCAGACTGCAACCGCTGTTTTTCACAACCCTGACAAACCTGATGTCTCTCTTTCAGCACGTGCAATTCTGGACTTAGGCAGTCAGCGCTCGTACATCACTCGAAGAGCAGCCACATCCCTTAAATTGCGTCCTTCCGAAGTTCTTGAGATGTCTGTCTTTGCATTTGGATCATCCTGTCAAGTATTGCCTGATTGCGAACTTGTTCACGCTTCCGTTGACACTCTGGCTGGAGCAATGGAACTGTCTTTCTTAACTGTACCGACCATCTGTGAACCACTGAACCCACAGTTAACAGCCGTGTCTACTGCCACTTATGAGCACCTCACTGGGTTAAGACTAGCAGATAACCCAGTCATTGATTCGACCGGTGAAGTTGACTTTTTGATTGGATCGGATCACTACTGGGAGCTCGCAACAGGGAGAGTCCGGCGAGGAAGTTCTGGACCTATCGCCGTGGAAACCAAGCTTGGATGGGTGTTGTCAGGTCCTCTGTCTTGTAATTCAATCATCGAAACACCTCCAAGAGATCTCACTACACTACTAACTGGAGTGACTTCACAAGAATCAGATTTGAATTCAACTCTACGTTCATTTTGGGAACTTGAGTCGTTAGGCATTGTGGAAACTTGTTCGTCTCCCTTCGAAAGTAACATAACCTTCGTGGGAGGCAGGTATGAAGTTCAGCTGCCATGGAAGTCGTCTCACCCACTACTTCCCGACAACTTCGAACTCAGCAAGAAACGTCTATGGAGTCTGCTGACAAGACTACGCCGGAACTCAAACCTGCTTGCCGATTATGATGCAATCATTTCGAGTCAGCTTGATCAAGGTATCATACAGCCGGTATCATCCACAGATGTTGGAGTCATGGGTCATGTACACTACTTGCCGCATCATGCAGTTGTCAAACAGGAGAAGACGACAACCAAGATCCGAATTGTATATGATGCGTCAGCCAAGAGAAAGGGTCCTTCTCTCAACGATTGCTTGTTAGCCGGCCCCAGTTTTAACCAACGTATCTTCGACATTCTTATACGATTCCGTACATTCCCTGTTGCTCTTATCGCTGACATAGAGAAGGCCTTTTTGAATGTATCGGTCTGTGAAGAGGACAGAGACGTACTCAGATTCTTGTGGCTAGATGATGTCAAGAAAGAGAAACCAGAAGTTGTCGTTTATCGTTTCACTCGAGTTGTGTTCGGAATCACTTCAAGTCCATTTCTTCTGAATTCAACAATCGACCATCACCTCGAATCATACCGCTCTGAAAAGACTGAACTCGTGAAGGTTCTAAGGGAGTCGATTTACGTCGATGACATAGTGACAGGATCTGTCGATGAGAACTCAGCACTGAATCTCTAAAAGGAAGCAAAGAATATCTTAAAAACGGGCGGCTTCAATCTGTGGAAGTTCGTAACTAACTCACCAGTGTTACAGCGAGCTATTGATCAGTTAGAAGATCCATTGTCTACTACCCCAAGTACGACCGTACAAGATGATGGAACATGTGCCAAGTCAGTACTAGGCGGGACTCAGACATCACACTCTACAGAGCAGAAGGTCCTCGGCGTAAGATGGAACACTACTACTGACAATCTTATGTTTGGCACTCTACATGTATCAGTGATCGCCGACGCCAGAGCACCCACGAAGAGAACTGTCACAGAAATAGTTGGAAGGTTCTTTGATCCTCTTGGGTATCTCTCACCAGTGGTCGTTGTAGCGTTCGAGGGTTCGGTATATAACTGAACTAGACTCGGTAACATAATAGTGATCTTATATTCACAATAAGTACAGCATTTAAATCCTACAGTCCATCTAGCAATAGTGGGACATGGCAGAGTAATTAACACATAATACAATAACATAACACTACATCTCCCTCTCTTCAAATGTCAGTGTTCTACAAATGGTGCGAAGCGAGTTGGTCGGACTGAAGGTCGAGTGCTTCTACGAATCTCTTCTTTCTGTGGTGAGTTCGTTGGTGGTTGTTCCTGTTCATGTTGTGTCGGCGTTTCCGTTGGTAGTTGGATGAGGTCTCTTCTATTTCGTCTTAGTTCTGATCCTTCTTCTGTAGTCACTGTTAGGGAACGAGGGGCTACTTCTTCATGTACTGTTCCTTCCATCTGTTTTGCTGGGATCCATACTTTGGTTCCTGGTTGTACTGCTGGTAGTGGTCTTGTTCCATGATGTTTATCAAAGTTGTGCTTCTGTCTGAGTTTCTCTCGCTCATCTCTGGTTTTGACTGACTTTTGATCTGGAACTTGAGGGACTCTCTGTTTGCGGGTTGTGGGAAGTGTTGTTCGCAACATACGATTCATCAGAAGCTCAGCTGGGCTGTATTGTCCTCCTTGTATAGGTGTAGTTCTGTATGCCAGAATTGCCAGGTATGGATCATCGTTTTTCTTCAACATCTCCTTGATTATCTTCACGGCTCGCTCAGCTTCACCATTACTTTGTGGAAAGTATGGACTGTTTGTCTCGTGTTGAAACTGGTACTCCTTGGAGAATTCTTCATAAGCGTCTGAAGTATACTGTGGACCGTTATCAGAGATGACCAGTTCCGGAATTCCATGTCTTGCGAATATGCTTTTTGTGTGTCGGATTACTTCCTGTGCTGTAGTTTGGTTGAGCAAGGCAATTTCGATGAACCTGGAGTAGTAGTCGACAATAAGTAGATAGCTGTGATTCTTCCACTCAAACAGATCTGTTCCGACTTTCTGCCATGGGAGTTCAGGAAGTTCCGATGGTATTAGTGGTTCCGCTCTTTGTTGCTGATGAATGCAGCAGGTCCTGCAGGCCTTGACCAGCTCCTCAAGTTGTGTTGAAAGACCTGGCCACCATACTGATTGTCTGGCTCTTTCGCGACATTTATTGATCCCTTGGTGTCCTGATGTGTGTATCCTCTCCAGTAGTTCTTTCTGTAGTGACTTTGGGATAACAATGCGGCTTCCTCTCATGAGTATTCCATCGACAATAGAGAACTCAGCTGCAAGGGGTAGATAGGGCAAAACTGTGAATGGTGCAGATTTCTTGTCTGGCCAAGAAGTAAGACAGTAGGTAGAGACTAGCTGACATGTTTCGTCTCTTTGCTGAGATTCCTTGATCTGTTTCATTCTCCTCTCTGTTGCTGGTAGACTCTGCATCACCAATTTCACATAAGCATCACATTCTTGCTCTAGGTCATCTTCTGTATTTGGGAGGCTCTTGGCTGTTGATCTAGAGAGTGTGTCTGCTGTTGTCAACGTCTTGCCAGGCACGTGGGAAATAGTGAAGTTGTACCGCATCATCCGAAGTCGAAATCGCTGCACTCTGATGGGTACTTGCTCTAGCTCTTTGGTGCTGAACAGTGGCACTAGAGGCTTGTGGTCGGTCCAGATGTGGAACTTCAGTCCAGTCAGGTAGTCAGACAGACGTTCACATGCCCATGTGAACGCAAGAGCTTCTTTCTCAATCTGAGCATATCTTTGTTCTGTCTGTGTCATTGATCTTGAGATGAATGCAACTGGCTTGTACTCCTCTTCTTGGTGGCTCTTCTGTAACAAAACTGCACCAAGACCAAAGGACGAAGCATCGGCTGAAACAACTGTGTGGTGATTAGGATCAAAAAGAGTGAGTACTGGGCTCTCTGTCAGTAGCTTTTTGGTTTCTTCAAATGCTTTTTGCTGTGCGTCTCCCCATATCCATGTGTTCTTTTTCACCAGCAGCTCTCGCATCGGCTGTGTGACTTCAGCAAGGTTAGGGGCGAATTTGCTGAGATGGTTGACCATTCCTAGGTAGCGTCGCACATCTCCAACATTGGCCGGTGTCTGGATGTCTTGGATTGCTTGGACTTTGTCCGGATCTGGTCTGATCCCATCACTGTCAATGATGTGTCCTAAAAACTTGAGAGATGTCTGGGCGAATTGGCACTTCTCCTTGTTTAGTGTCATTCCAGCATCTTGCAATCGGTTGAGGACGTCTCTCAGATGTACGTCATGTTCCTCTCGTGTCTTCCCATGAATCAAGATGTCGTCCATCATACACACGACCCCTGGTATATCTGTAAGGATATCAGACATTCTTCTTTGAAAGTGTTCTGGTGCTGAAGAAATTCCAAATGGAAGACGATGGAAACAATAACGCCCAAAAGGGGTGATGAAGGTAGTGAGCTTTGCTGATTCTGGTGAAAGGGGTATCTGCCAAAAACCTGAGTTGGCGTCGAGCTTGCTCATTACTTTAGCTCCAGTTAGCTGTGCTAAAACTTGATCAACTACTGGTAGTGGGTGAAGTTCTCGTTTCACACTCTGGTTCAGTCTGCTCAGGTCAACACAGATTCGAACTTTTCCTTTTTCTTTAGGTACTACCACCATCCCAGCGCACCAATCTGTAGGCTCTTCAACCTTCTTGATTACCCCCAGTGATTCCATCCGCTGGAGTTCTTCTTTGACAGCCGGAAGGAGTGGAACTGCAACTCTTCTGGGCGTAGATATTGCGAATGGCTTGGCTCCCGGTTCGAGCTGGATGTTGTAGTCTCCTTGTAGTTCTCCTAAACCTGTGAATAGCTTAGGGAACTGTGTGAATGGATTGAGTTCCTGTTCGTTCACTGCGTCGATGCGACTGATGAGGTTCAGATGCTCAATGGCTGGTTTTCCGAGTAGAGACCTTGTCAACCCTCGCACAATGTAGATGGGTTCTTGTACTTGGTTAGATTGGCTCTTGATTTGAGCTGTCAGCATTCCTCTGACTGACAATGAGTGGGTGTCTGGGCACTTGAGATTCCTGTCTGATGGTTGAAGTGGAGGCTTGCCTATCTTCTTCCAAACTTGCTCAGAGATTAATGATACGTCTGCTCCTGTGTCGATACAGAACTTGACTGACTTGTTGTTAAGCTGTAGAATTATCGTCCAGCGTTCGTCGTAGTTGTCGGTTGCCACTGCTCCTAGAAAGGCGTCAGGTACTATCATTTCTTGGATGGCAGAAACTTTGGCTGTGGATCTGCATACTACTTGGTAGTGGCCTCTTTTCCCGCATTTTCTGCAGTTCGCTTCTCTGGCTGGGCAGTATTGCCTGTCATGCTTTGGTGCCCTTCCACACCATGGGCAATTCTCTTCTCTGTTGCTTCTATCTCGTGGAGCTCTCTCCTTGTGCACTGCTGCTACTGTATCGTCGCCTCCTGATCCTCTAAGTGTAGACTGCTGCTGTCTAATGACTTCTTTTTGTCTGACTTGTGTAACCGCTGTCTCGAGTGTGAGCTCTCTATCCAACTGCAGCTTCTCGGATAGTTTAGCATCGCAGATCCCAACGACAATTCGATCCCTGATCATTTCATCTCTCAATCCTTTGTAGTCACAGCGTTCCACCAGAGTGTAGAGTGATGTGACGAATGAGTCCACGGGCTCGCCTGGTTGCTGTTTCCTGGAGTTGAACATTGCTCGTTCGTAGATGACGTTCCGTTTTGGTATGAAGTGTTCGTTAAACTTCTTCTTGACTGATTCATATGATTTCTCATTCTCTCCTTTGTCCGCATTGAATGTGAAAGATTGGAGAATATCGTCCGCCTGGTCTCCCATCGAGTAAATTAGCATGTTGAGTTGAGCTGCTTCTGATTGCTCAGTCAGTCCGGATGCTGCGCGAAATCTTTCAAATCTCCTGATCCATCTGTTCCATTCTTCTGGTTTATTGAAGGAAAATGGCTCTGGAGGGGACAATCCGAGTGCTGGTTTTGCCATCGTGACTTGCTGTTAGATTGTTGAGAGTGTAGTAGTTCAAAAAGCAGAGGTTCAGTGAGGACAGAAGGACTTGTCGTACTGACAGGAGTCGAGACCAATCTTGAGAGTGAGAGAGCTTTGCCGTCGATGGTATTGCTCCGGGAGAGCCGAGAGACTTTGTCTTCGAAATTAGCGAGGTTACTCCGGGAGAGCCGAGAGATTTTGTCTTCAAAAATAGTGGGGTTACTCCGGGAGAGCCGAGAGATTTTGTTTTCGAAAATAGTGAGGTTACTCCGGGAGAGCCGAGAGCACCGCTGCCACCATGTAGCGTTCGAGGGTTCGGTATATAACTGAACTAGACTCGGTAACATAATAGTGATCTTATATTCACAATAAGTACAGCATTTAAATCCTACAGTCCATCTAGCAATAGTGGGACATGGCAGAGTAATTAACACATAATACAATAACATAACACTACAGTCGTAGCCTTCAAAATGTTTTTCAAGGAGCTCTGTGAGGAGGAATGGGACTGGGATCAAGAACTTACCCACTCCTGGGCACAGTCATCCCTCGCGTCTTGCAGCCTGTGCTCTGAGTGAACTTGATCATTGACTATGAACTTAAACCCTCCTCGTATTTATTTATCCTCTGTATTTATATCACAGCATTGCATAGTCAAGGTGGGGAGGATGTTAGGACTATTGTACTCTTAACCATTATTTATAACCAGTGTATCACGTGATTGAGCACATGTTTGAATGATAATACAGTCCTTGTCAAATATAGTATAGTCTGTTCGGGTGTAGGAGTACCATCGCGTACATGCAGAAGAGATGTAGAAGATTGGTGTCGCTCCTGCGAATTGTGTGCATCTTGTAAAGGTCCTCCGAGGAGGTTCCGTGCTCGAATGGCACAACATCATGTTGGAGCACCAATGGAACGTATAGCTGTGGATGTGTTGGGTCAACTTCCCATAACAGAAGCTGGGAACAAATATTTACTGGTGATAATGGACTATTTCTCTAAATGGCCAGAGGTACATCCTATGCCCAACCAGGAAGCTAGCACTGTGGCAGAAATCCTGGTGAAAGAAGTGGTAAGTCGGTTTGGTGTGCCGGTTACCATCCATTCCGATCAGGGACGCAATTTTGAGTCATCGCTCATCGCTGAGATGTGCTTACTCTTAGGAGCAGAAAAGACACGAACCACACCTTTGCATCCTGAATCGGATGGGATGGTGGAACGATTTAATCGAACACTTGAAGCCCAACTGTCCATGTTTGTTGATAAGAATCATCGCAACTGGGACACACTAGTACCTCTCATGATGATGGCTTACCGATCAGCGGTTCATGATACTACCGGGTATACGCCAGCTAGATTGTTATTTGGGCGGCAAATTCGACTGCCTATTGATCTAGCATTTGGAAGGCCTCAAGAGGAAGCGCCATCACTCTCATATACCTCGGGGTATGTTCAGAATTTACAGGAGAGTTTAGAGGAAATACACAGGTATGCCAGACAACACATAGAGATCAAGAGTGATCGAATGAAGTTGTATTATGACAATCAATATCCTGATGGTGCCACCTTGCGAGAGAGTATGGCTGTCTGGCTGTACAACCCTCAGCGGAAGAAAGGGTTGTCGCCAAAGCTGGGACATTCATGGCAGGGACCGTATGTGATTACCAAGAAAATCAATGATTTAGTGTATCGCATTCGCCTGGGACCACATACTAAACCAAAGGTGGTACATCGAAATAGGCTCTGGCGATACAATGGGAAGAATGTACCTAATTGGTACATTCTGTACGTGCTAATGACTGTTGCCAGATTGATGACGTCAATTTATCTGCATATCCGATAGAATATGCGGGAATGTACGGTCATCAACTTGGAAAACGTCATTGATACGTCATAAACTAAGACGAAGACGAACAGAGCGGGCGAGTGCTGCTGCTACCAGCACCTCGTATTCGCCGACGGTGTAAGTTACAGCCACGAGCGAAGAGCTGTGATTAGCAAAGGCATAAGGCTACTTGCCTGCGGAGCGCTTTTCTTAACTAACTAAATTAATGGAGTTAGTTGGTTGACTGTTTCGTACTTTGACTGCTGAGAGATTTTGCAAGCTAACAGTAGCATATGTGAGAGTTAGACTTCCATTTTAACCCACATAATAGCTGACCTACATACTCAACTGCACGTCTTATGTTTTTTCTTAACTAGCAGGATTACAATTTTTATTTGGTTAAAACTAATGAATTTAATGGCGTCCATTTCGCTGCTGATATTTTCAGACTGAAATAAAAGATAAGCTAAATACTTTACTAACATACTCAAGAAAGGTGAATTAATGTAAATATTAAGTTTTAGTACTGTAGTGTTAAGGTGGTACGGAAGCGAAATTTGACCTCTTCAATTTGTTTCATTTTAAAGTATGTTGTCGAGTTGGTGCATACAAATAGGATTCTCAAAGGAAATTGAAGTAAACTCCTTGGTTGCTAAGATATTGTTGTACAAATGTTACCCAACTGGTTGCTATGCGTGGGCAATGGAATGCAATAACAATTAACTACGTGTACATCTCTGTGGTGTTAGTGCAGCTGCAGTCCAAGTCTTGGGCTAGAAGAAGCTGTACAAACACTAAACAAAGCTTTTACAGTCAACAGGTGACGCTACAACACGTTGCAGCCAAGATCGTTCGCGGTACGTTTTATCGCACGTGTATGTTATAATTTGTGGACGCATTGCTAGGGCGGGGCACTGCGGTCGCGGCTAGGTTGTGCTGCGGTTCTGACGGCGTCTAGTGGGGCTTGTGGAGGTCAGAATGACTCAGAAGGTTACTGTAGAGTGTCGAGTCACGAAACAAACGATGTATTTTCACAAAGTCTGACTAAGGCCGTGTATAATGTAGCCACTGCGTGTAGCGTGCACAAAGAGTATGGTAACTTTTCTACCGAACAGAGCTGTCAGGTAAGAATTGATTCCCCGCTAGTACACTAGCGTGCTAAATTTTTGGCCAGAAGCCGCAGTTCCACGCTCTTCGTAGGCTCCTACTGGCGTCTTTGTAGGAAAGTGAGCCAAGTTTGCTTCTTTGCTGCCTTACGGGATACTAAAGGGCGATCCAATTGCGGCCTCTGCTGAAAAGTTAGCCCTTGGCGTTCTCCATAGAATTCTATTCAATATCCTGGCATACAGTGCTTCTGGCAATAGCTTTGAGAAGAATTAACAAATACAGTTGGTGTATCTGAAGCGCCATAATACGAACACTAATTCTCAGGACCTCCTATTGCTTTGTGATTGCATGCTACACACCTCAAACAACCATTATAATAACTCCAACTTGCACAGTATTTTATGTTTCAGAAATTATACATAAATAAAAAAATTCTTCCAAATTCACACCTTCGCTTCCATACCACCTTAAGCAAAATGTTTTTATGAGTTAATATGTTTGCAATTATTGAAAATTAAAAAATGGACTCTTTAGATGAGAAGCACTGTAAGTTGTGAAAACGTATTTTGAAAAAACCTTGTGGCCAAACCCTTTTATAAGTTTTAATTAGTCAAATCAATTAGTCAAATATGTTTTAATTAGTCAAATATGTTTTGTTTTTGCAAAAAGGTGGCCACACCAATAACAAATAGAACTACAATAAAAGTTGACACCAGGTTGCAAGCATAAGTTTTGTAGTACTGTTAGTGATTTGAAAATGTCCTTTATAGTTATCCCAGCAAGATTAATTATATGAGCAGGCCATACCCTATTGAACATATAATTGTAAATATTATTAATGAGGGTTAATTTCTACTAGGTTTCTTTGGCAATGGTACTGTCCATTTTAGTGTTATCATGTGGCTAAGTGGAGTGTATTTAACACCCATTTGTAGGGTATATGAAAGTAATTATAATCGTGAGGGTTCTTTTCTTTGTCCATTGTATCGAAAACAAATTTTGCTACTGTCCCTTGAAGGAATGTACAAACTGGTATATGCTGTTAATAGGTGAGTCTATGGTAAATGCAATGAAGCAATTAATATTTATGAGAGCCACTAGACCCTAAACCCTAAACCCTAAACCCTAAAACCCTAAACCCTAAACCCTAAACCCTAAAACCCTAAACCCTAAACCCTAAACCCTAAAACCCTCAACCCTAAATCCTAAATATTAATATTCATAAACCCTAAAAGCTCATAAATTTTCAAAGAACATAACTCCACAAAGGAACACAAATGATGCCTAATAAAATATAATATAATATAAGGGTGCATTAGAATCAGCTCGTTGAGGCCTTTTATATGAGTCAATGTTGCTTTTGCTCATTAATATTCATAGAACCACAACACCGCCCTGGAACATAATTGATGCCTAAGGATGGGTGCATTAGAATTAGCTCGTTAAGCTCTTTCATATGACCCAATGTTGCTTTTAATCATTAATATTCATAGAGGCATAACTCCGCCCCAGAACACAATTTATAGGGTCTACCGTATAAAAAAAGATGCGCAAGGCTTTGTAGTACATGACTGGATGGTTAATTTTAAAATTAAAGGCGGGAGGCACTATGTAAACACAATTATTATCTCTTCAATTCAATCTCTTCCGTCTTCTTTGTGGGATAGAAAAAGGCACAACTACACAGATAAGGGCAATGTTTGAGCAATTTTACAAGACAGCAACTAACAGGCAAATGGTCCATCTACCTGAAGCCGAAGATCTTCATCACCTCGAAATGCTGACCCGACCGACGATGGTGACAAGTGTAAGCCACTGGGGGACTTGACCGACTTTCATGCGTATGCCACAATCAAAGCATGCACCCTTGCCATCTTCTCAAAAGACGACATACCATTCCATGTTTTTCCTATTTGCTCTGATGGCAGCAAAGACAAGCAAGCCTCACTACTAGATGCCATATTTTGGGTTAGAGGCCAAGATTTTTCTTCAAAACCAACCTTTAAATAAAGACAATGTTACTTTTTCCCTATGTATCACTTATAAACTAATATCACTTATTAACCATTGTATTATCACACATTTACATGAACAAATTCACGTATGTCACAAAAATTCAATATTTCAAACAACCACATCTTTGTTATAAAAGAAGCCATGCATGTGTAAGTGGGTGCATTTGACTCAGCTTGTCGGTTCTATCAAATGAGCCAATGTTGTAAAACTCATTGATATTCATGAAAGCATAACTCCGCCCCTATACATAATTAGGCAATCTCATTAGGAGCATAAGTAGAGCCACACCTACTCTACCCATTCCTGTAATAAAAACCCTATAAAGTCAAAACGGAAGGGTATGTAAACCCTAAACCCTAAACCACAACCTGTTGCTTTTACTCATTAATATTCATAGACCCATAACTCCCCCACAAAACATAATTGACGCCTGACAATGGGTGCATTAGAATCAGCTCATTAAACTCTTTCATATGAGTCAATGTTGTTTTGGCTCATTAATATTCATAGAGCCATAACTCTTCCCCACAACATAATTGATAAGGTCTAGCATATCTAAAAGATGGCGGTCATCAATCACTGGACTGGACCAGTGGACTTGACTGGTGGACTGTACTACAAAACAGGAAACCTCGCCCATAATTACTATACTACTAAACCCAAGACCATAAAAACCTTCGCCTAACAGCGCCCAGTATAGACCTAACGGCGCCCAGTATTCGCCTAACAGCGCCCAGTATGGGGATCAACCTAAATATTTGCTACCTCACGATCCTTAGTGTTAGAACGCCAGCAACGACAATCCTTAGTGTTAAAACGCCGGGAACGACGATCCTTAGTGTTAAAACGCCGGGAACGACGATCCTTAGTGTTAAAACACCCGTTAGCGAATACTGGGCACAGTTAGGCGAAGGTTTTTATGGTCTTGGGTTTAGTAGTACAGTAATTACGGGCGTGGTTTCCACTTTTGTAGTCCAGTCCACCAGACCATCCACTGGTCCAGTCCAGTGATTGATGACCGCCCATAAAGATGCGCATTTGAAATGCTTTTTAAGTTGTTAGAAGCGTTTATTGATTATGCATTCCTTTTTCCACATGGTAAAGTGCTCTCTATTTGGAGTCCAACTAAATCTCGCTACATCAGCCGTCAAACAAGTGCTCCGTGTGTAACTGGTACGTCAATAATGTTATAACAATTTGAAATGCGTTTTAAGTTGTTAAAAGCGTTTATTGATTATGCATTCCTTATTCCACATGGTAAAGTGCTCTCGCTCCATCAGCCGTCAAACAGGTGCTCCGTGTCTAACTGGTCCGTCAATCATGTTATAACATACTTATTTACAATTTCGAATGCTTTTTAAGTTGTGAAAGCATTTATTGATTATGCATTCCTTATTCCACATGGTAAAGTGCTCTCTATTTGGAGTCCAACTGAATCTCGCTCCATCAGCCGTCAAACAGGTGCTCCGTTTCTAACTTGTACGTCAATCATGTTATAACATACTTATTTACAATTTGGAATGCTTTTTAAGTTGTTGAAAGCGTTTATTGATTATGCATTCCTTATTCCACATGGTAAAGTGCTCTTTATTTGGAGTCCAACTGAATCTCGCTCCATCAGCCATCAAACAGGTGCTCCGTGTCTAACTGGTACGTCAATCATGTTATAACATACTTATTTACAATTTGAAATGCTTTTCAAGTTGTTAAAAGCGATAGAAAAAGAGAAAAAAACATGTGTGCAGTGAGAACTGAACGGTGGCTTCAGATGCCCTTTGCGGTGGCTTCAGATGCCCTTTGTGGTAGCTTTGTGGTGCGGTGGCTTCAGATGCCCTTTGCATCGGCTTCAGATGCCCTTTGCATCTGAAGCCACCGCACCAAACCATTGAGCTATCTGGAACTTCTGCCCTTACCAGTTGATCGTTGCTGATGACAATTTTGAACATTCATTTTCGGCCCTAGATAAGCTTAAGGGTTATTCTAAACAGGTCCAAACAGGTCCTGTAAAACCTTTAGTCTCTTTCATATTAGCCAAAGTTGTGTTTACTCATTAATATTCATAGACCATAACACCGCCCTAGAAAATAATTGATGCCTAAGAAAGGGTGCATTAGAATCAGCTCGTCAAGTTCTTTCATATGAGCCAAGGTTGTCGTTACTCAATAATATTCGTAGATCCTAAACCCCGTCCCTCTCTAAACTCCGCCCCCCTCTAAACAGATCTTGTAAACAGGTCCTCTAACCCTCATCATGATCATTGAGTGCCACAAATATCAAATATAAATTAAGATCTACGTTAGTAAGAGAAAAATCATGCATGCAGTGAGAATCGAACACCTGTCCTTTGCATCTGAAGCCACCGCACCAAACCACTGAGCTATCTAGAACTTCTGCCCTTACAAGCTAATCGTTGCTAATGACAATTTCGCACGCTCATTTCCGGCCCTAGTTAAGCTTAAGGGTTATTCTAAACAGGTCCTCTAAACAGGTCCTCTAAACAGGTCCTCTAAACAGGTCCTCTAAACAGGTCCTCTAAACAGGTCCTAAACAGGTCTTCAACAGGTCCTCTAACCCTCGTAACCCTCCTAAGGATCATTGACCGACACAAATATCAAATATAAATAGTAATATCTACGTTAGAAAAAGAGAAAAATCATGCATGCAGTGAGAATCGAACCCATGCCCTTTGCCTCTGAAGCCACCACACTAAACCACTGAGCTATCTGACCTAACCAGTTCACCATAGCTAATGACCATTTCGGCATGCTACATTATCTTCTACTAACTATTCAACATTTTGCACTGATTTTGGTGAGTAACACCTAAAACCAATTGTGCGTTAGAATCGCCTCGATGAGCTCTTTCATCTAAGGCAATGTTGTTTTTTCTCATTAATATTCATAGGCACATAACTCCACCCTCTTTCACAATTTTTAGGTCATCCTTGAGCCGGATTGAGTTATTTTGTCAAAAGAGTATATATTATCAATTTCAACTTGATATCTTAAAAAGGACTCCCTTCTAAACCCTAAACCCTAAGGACGTCTTGATTTTCAGAAAGTGACCATGACATCATGCAGATTTGGATAGTACTCGATTTCCTCTTTCTAATGAGCTATAAAAGTTGTAAGGGGTAGACACCAAAAAATTGCTATAGCCGGCTAAGTAAAACTCATATAAACTAGTATAGCTTCCAAATTATTCATGTGATATCGACATTATCTATACCATTCGATAGCGAACGAGTTCCTCTATCCAACAGTGCTTTAATTGTGCCTGTCAATGCATTCGTTCACGAGATAAGGCTAAAAATCTATCGCAACAATTTCAAAATATGTCCCCGAAATCAAACTAGTTCAGAAAAGCAATCGTAACTCCGCCATCTTTGATTTAACCTTCAATACTTTGGCAGCATTCGATAGCTCTATCCTTCCTCTACAAATCTAATCCACTCTCACGCTAAACCGCGCAAGCATTCCATAGTTATTAGCAATCTCCTAACCCCAATCGACAGCCTGAATTTTTAAAAAGAGTTCAAAACAACCACCTGCGAAGCAAGAGGGACATAAGAGCAACTGAAAGCCATATGTCTCTTTTTGAACAATGCATGCAATTAAGGTGAAAATAAGTGCGTGCACTCTTTGGACAATTCTGAAACAGATTTTGAAAAAACCTGGAGGCAACACCTTTTTATAAGTTTTAATTTGTCAAATCATTGTACATATGTCCCTCTGAAGTGGTATCTGGGAGTGAGAGAATGCTCATATGTGTGAGAGGTTTCTACTGTTGAATATAGTCGTACACTAATGACTATTTGAATCTCTATGGCTTCTCTGAAAGGGACATTCTGTCCCTATTAGTTACAAAAATTTTGGCTTTGCAGAATGGTGGCCACACCAACAACAAATAAAACTACAATAAGAGTTTACACCAGTTTGCAAGTATAATTTTTTAGTACTGTAATAGTTGTCCTTTATAGTTATGCCAGCAAGATTAATTTTATGAGCTGGCCACACCCTATTGAACATATAATTGTAAATGACCATGCATACAGTTGTTTGCGAAGTTCTTGCATAACGGAAGCGAAAGCGGAAGTGTGACACTGGCCAATCAAATTCACTTTTCATCACATGTACAGCTTCAGTTAGTCACGCCTACGTATGTTTGATTGGCCAACGTCATACTTCCGCTTTAGCTTCCGTTATGCAAGATCTTCGCAAACAACTGTAGGAAAACCAGCCATTTCGCGCAAAAATCGATAATCAAGTTAGTGGTATCAACATATTCCTCTATCTTTGGCGAGTAAAGCAAATATAAAGCGTGGCAATCGCGCATTCCGTCGCTAAGATATAACCCCGAATGCGAGCGCTATTGGCTAAGCATTGAATCGAGAAAAGCAATTTTTAGTTGAGAAATTAATGTCCGTATATTCACTCTAGTAATCCGTATACGTAATTTTGAATTCAACGTGACCACACCCACCAACGAATTGAAACTGATAAAGCAATGGCTTTCGTTGGATTTGACACTGTATCTCTTTCCATCCAGTCTCGACGAAGTCTAGAGACATTCAAACAAGGTGCAGTTCGACAAGAAAAGCCTGCTCTTGCTCGAGAAACGCTTGTGCTGTCAGCCTTGCGTTATCATGCTGAGCGCGTGACAGCAAAATTATTGCATTCATATACGGGCGGCAAGAAACTTGGTAGCCATAACCAAACGCTTCTTACAGCACAACTGGAGCGTTCTGGGACACGGGACTACTTCGAGAACATGCAGGAATGATGAAACTGTCCACCAGAGTGCATAACTCGATTTCCAACAAAATTCAGTTGAGCGTTCTATAACGCTAATATCTCAGTTCAATAATTTGCGTGACATGGCCGATTTTCCTAAATCCGGTCACATTTATGAGGGTTAAGTTCTGCTAGATTTCTTGGGCAATGGTACTAAATGTTGTAGGGATTATGAAAGTAATTATAATCATGAGCGTTGTTTTCTTTGTCCATTGGATTTGTACACGCGAGGTCAACTTTCGCTAGATCAACTCGCATGATATCAACGCGCACGTGATCAATTCTTACGAGATCAACTGTTCATCAGATCAACTTTGCGAGATCAACTGTTAGGAAGTCAACTTAGGCTATCTACGTTTTTAAACCCTAAACCCTAAAAAAACCTTCTCCTAACAGCGCAAAATTGGGAGGGGCGTCCTAAACCGGGCCTTTGGCCCTTGCTAAGCCTAAGGATTGTCGGGAGGGTCACCCTAAACCGGGCCTTTGGCCTTTCTAAAGAATTGATCTTGTGAAGAATTGACGTCATAAGAGTTGACTTAATGAAGTTGATCTCGTGAACAGTTGATCAGCTGAGAGTTGATCGTGCAAGAGTTGATCTTGTGGAGTTGACCTCACGACAAGTTGACCTCGCGTGCTACCCCCGTCCATTATATCCAAAACGAATTTTGCTAATGTCCCTTGAAGGAATGTAGAAACTGGCATATGCTGATGATAGGTGAGTCTATGGTAAATGTATTGAAGTAATTAATATTTACGAGAGCTATTAGATCATGACATTTTTGAAAGGTTCCCAAGATGGCTGTCCCTGTAAGCCACACTAATACCGTATAGCCGGTTATTTTTGACGGTCAAATATTTCGTTAGTAAAATTTTAGATTGGATCTAATTTTCGATATTGACTTGCCGTTCGAAAATAAAATCTATGCCAAAATTTATTGCCCTTCATCTCAAACTCAATGGCGTCGAAAGGTTGGAGAACTGTATAGTCGTTAAACCATGCCAGCCACGTTTTATGATTGTTCAATGGAACCACAGAGTCGAAGATAAGTCAGTGCTGTACTGGGGTGTCCGCCTTTTCGCTCATCGTGATAGTAACACTTAGTCTGTCGCGTGCAGCGTGTGCATGGCAGCCATTTTTCTAACAGAGGCGTTTGGCGCTCAGTTTTACTTCTATCGCGGCATTAAGCTACCCTCTGCTACTGTCAGATTGTGGTAAGAAGCGTTGGAAGTGGGCTCTAGCCTCGATCTGTTCGCATGTGTTTGCACGAGAAAATGTTGGGTGTTCAAAATTTTGGTATTGTTCAAATTTTCGTGGATTTAATTGATCAGCAGTCGGTGATCGAATTAAATCCAGTCGAAAATAACCGGCTATATGGTAGGAGTAACTTTGATGAGTTGTACTCTTAATTAGGTGTTAAATGGTGTTAATATTAATCACCAGGGCAACAACCACAAAGAGATCCTAGCTGAAAGCCCAAAGGAATATGTCCCTGTAAGAGACACAATTTAATTTTAATACATAGGAAATGGGAGGGAATAAGCATTAAGTGGGCAACAAAATTGCGGAAGGGTTTAGGGTTTACATAGTGCCTCCCGCCTTTAATTTAAAAATTAACCATTCAGTTATGTACTACAAAGCCTTGCGCAACTTTTTCATAGGTTAGACCCTATAAATTGTGTTCTGGGGCGGAGTTATGACTCTATGAATATTAATGAGTAAAAACAACATTGACTCATATGAAAGAACTTAACAAGCTGATTCTAATGCACCCATTTTTAGGCGTCAATTATGTTCTAGGGCGGAGTTATGGTTCTATGAATATTAATGACTAAAAACATTGGCGCATATGAAAGAGATTAACGACCTCATTCGAACGCACTCATTATTAGGTGTCAATTA
>OZ024791.1:0-160000 GCA_964017065.1 Haliclona indistincta
TTTGTTTTGACACCGATGCATGCATGCACAGTAGTATATAATCATGATTGACAGTGCACTGTTATTATGAATTCGTTTTATTTCTGATATTAAATTCATTGCCACGGTTACTCTCCCGCCTGACCTGCCTTATGCATAGGTCGGGCGTGCACGTGGCCCCACCATTTCGCGTCGTCTGCAGCAGAGGACGGGCCACGCCTAAATAGACCCAATCAACCAAACAAACAGGCTAGCGCTGTGACTGAGACTCTCTTTACTTTATAGCTCACCGTTTGTAACCTGAGCAATGTCTGACAGTGAGTTAGAATAACGTATATTGTACATAATAAATATTATCAAGCTTGTACACAGTCTTATATCGTGCAGTCATTGAGAACCTTAATTCGACATTATGATTTTATTGTACACAGATATTCCAGCCCCAACCCTCACTCAGTTGACAACTGAATTAATAGATATGAGGGATTGGTATTCTCTGGGTGTTGCTTTGAGAATTAACCCTGATAAGCTACAAGAGATCCAGATATTGTCCCCACACGAGGGAATTCCACGATGAAGGATTGATTTGCTCCATTATTGGCTGAACTCTACACCTGAGGCCTCGTGGAATGACATCATAGTCGCTTTGAAGACAATCGGTCACCACACACTATCAGCTAAACTGAGAGAAAAATACATTTTGCCGTTAGCAGGTCAACAGGAGTCCTGCTCTACACAACCTGGACTTGCTATTGTTCCATCCTCCACTGCTACTGCTGCTTCAGGTAAAGTATATAGCTTGTATTTTCTATAGCAGACATTGCAGGTGTATAATTACGATTATGAGTACTGACTTACACGAATATTATTATCCCTCAGTGTGGACGGAGCCACGATGCATGATTACTGTACTGGTCTGTAATTCTGTCTGTTATTTCATGTTACCAGTTGCACACGCTGAAAGTTGAGCTTTGAAACTTCCAATGCTAGATAATTATTATTCTAAGTTTGAATAATTGTTATACGAAGCTTTGCTCTCAAGTTATGCAATGATTTGTGTTGCTGACAATATCTGAAGACTAAACTGCTTAAAATCTTTTGTTTTCATTACTTGTAGAATCATTATGTAATACAAGAAAACATGCATGCGGGTCCCTGATGCGGGTCAAGAAAAGCATGCATAAAATAAACTCCACTGTGCAAAAGCTGAGGTATACACTGCTGTATTTTGGTTGTATATTTAAGTTTTACATATGATATACACTTGCGTATACTTCAAGTGCCCACACTGTGTATAACATGTGTATTGGAACATTATACACACTTTGTTATACACTATATATACACGCAATATACAGTACTGTATAACTGGTGTATACTATGTGTATTCTGTGTGTATTCTATTGCGTATAACAGAATTAACTACCAGGATGTAGGCGGGCCCTGTGTGGTGAATATGCCCTGCCCTTTATAGAGCAGTCCAAATTTTTAATATTGATCCAAAATTGGTTTTAAAAATTATTATATTTTTATCTAATTATACAGGTACAATAAAAAATTATCAAACAGTCATAAAATGTGTCCTGGATAAAGACTTGCTGTTGACTGAAGATTTGCTGTTGACTGAAGACTTGCTGTTAACTGAAGATTTGCTGTTGACTGAAGACTTGCTGTTGACCGAAGACTTGCTGTTAACTGAAGATTTGCTGTTGACTGAAGACTTGCTGTTGACCGAAGACTTGCTGTTGACCAAAGACTTGCTATATATTCTTTTGATCCTGTAAAGATGATTAAAACATTATCATCAAACAAATCCTTACATACCGTATAGTTGCCATTATTTGGATACTGCCAAGTTATGCCCAGACATTCTCCCATTATTCATTACCTACAGCATGAGGAAGAAACAGGAAGTTATATTGTTAAAGTTTAGCAAACTGAAAAATATTTAGCTTACTTGGTACCAAGAGTATATTATTAAGAAGAGTGTCGAACTGCCAATACCCGCGTAGAAACACTGTGTACAAAGTAACGTGACTTCCGGTCAGTTTCACGTGAGAAAAACGCCGTAAATTCATCCGTAATCTGCTAGTATACGTTTCAGGCTGACCATGTCTCCGTATCACTTAGTTATACTAGCAGATTACGGATGAATTTATGGCGTTTTCTCACGTGAAACTGACCGGAAGTCACGTTACTTTGTAGACAGTGTTTCTACGCCGGTATTGGCAGTTCGACACTCTTCTTAATAATATACTCTTGTTGGTACTGAGCAATCACAGCACAGTCTGATTCTTCATCATTGTAGCAACACATTCTGTCTCTGTAAAAAATAGCTAAAATGAAAAGCTTAGTACCTTACCTTAGTACCTTACCAATCGGCAGAGTCTGCTTCAACTTCCTGAGTAGTAAAGATGTATAAAGCTTTGACTGATCATTAAAGATATAGCTCACCTGTTGTAACAGAAGCAATGGACTAGCGTAGGTGACGGCACAATCATCGACGGTGGACACATTCATACCAAACACCGTCTACAGGAGTACAGGTAAAAAGCTAGACGAGCTATAGTATACATGTAATGCATACCGTGAGTAGGCAGCTGGCTACAATCTCTGTATGTGCGTTTGTATCAAAAAAGTGAACAGAGCACAGCCGATCGCGAAAAAAGTGAACAGAGCACAGCCGATCGCGGGTATGGCCAGCGAGATTCAATTTCCACTGGGCAAAAGAGAGAGAATAGCCTTTGTAAGGAATAAGTAAAGCTTACTTTACTGTAGGTAATTGAGTGCAGACAGGTTCCAGGACATAAAACTTCCAGCTCGATCAATGGCGACTAAAGGAAGGCAGCTGCAACATCTTCACGTGGTGAGTTATTTGGACAAATCAGATTGTAGCCCGCCAACGTGACCCCGCCCACTAATGGCTCTACCAACATCATGGCCTGGGGCTAGCATATGCCTCGCAGTTCTCTCCGCAGTTAGATGAGCCATGCTACCAGTCCTCACAGACACTAGCTAAAAGCCTACCATGGACAGTTATTGAAGTGTATTTGAAGTACAGTCAGCTAGCTAGGTGAGTATAAGTATAAGCACGTTTTGGTAAACAGTAATCTAGCCTAAATGAATAGTCAAAAAGTGTTATAGTTCTTGTTCAGACTCGACACTGTAATCATCTACCTGTTTTGTCCAATCAGCAGCACCTATTGGGGCTGGGCCTCTAATTGGACTCCCAAGCACCCTTACCTTCCGTGGGTGCTTGGATGCCTGATACGATCTTTGGTCTAGCTCATCCAACAATCTGTTGAGCTCCAGTGACCGCCACTCAGGCCTACGTCTCTTTAGTGTATCAGCACCTACACTTTCCTGGTATAGAATTTGAGTGAGAACATTGTATAAGGAGTGCATTTAAGCATTGATACCTCATCTGACATCATTGTAGCATTGACATCTTGCCACTGCTCCCTTTCTTCCTCCCTCACAAACTTTGCCCTCCTGTCCCACACCTATAATAGGAAAGTACCGAATTGTTCGATAAAATAATAATTATTGTACTAACTCTTTGTTGTCTGGAGCGCTGTAGGCGCTTTTGTATCTCTGACTCTTTAGGCTCTCTTTTTAAAGTGCGCCTATACACACTTAGCACTTCTATAGTATAAGTAGTATGGGAAAATACATGTTTACTTTTCGTCTTTTTGTCATACTTATTGAACTCACTCCTGATTTGATCAATGCTTGTGTGTTCAATTTCTTGTGCAACAAATGATTGCACCTGGCGGTTGTGTACACTATCAATTCTGTTAAAATCAATGGCATAAACAATAATTATTATAAAAATAATTTTTAACCCTTCATCCAGCTTCATTTTCTTCTCTTCAGGTAGTGCGTTGTAAACTGTTCGGACTTCACTCTGTTGTTTTTACAATGAAGCATGTCAGCAATACAGTAAGATCTATAATCATGTGTAGACCTGAATTTGTAAAGGAGTACGCCTTTTCCTTTCTCTCCTAGAATCAGTCGGCCTGGTTGGCGTCGTCATTTCGTCTGCTGTCACTTGTCCTTGTACCCCAGATGCTGAACTAGCAGCTACTGTCTCCTCTACAGCAGTAATCCTCTCCTCTAAGTTGGAAACAGTCCCTGCTATCTCAGCAAGCTGACTTGAAATAGCAGCTTGCATGCTTGAGACCATGTCGTGAATGTCTGTCTTCAAGGATTGTATTTCCTCACGAACTTCTTGTGCATGCGTAGGCTGAAGTGTCTCTCCTGGTTGCCAGGGAGTGTTTCTAAGGCGATTGGCCGGCTCAGCATGTCGAGGATAGAATCTATTAGTTGTTGACCTAGTTTCACTGACATTAGAACAGTGCTATAGGGAATTTAACATTGTTTAAGAGTTAAGTACATGTACTTCAGAGTTAAGTATTATACTAAGTAGATTTCCACTTATATCCACTTAAAATCACTTCAACTAACTATAGCCATGTAAATGTATATACAGTAGAATGCATTCTCATACTTCAGCTCCCTGGAGAAGTCGTCCTCGACGTCGATTCATTGCGATTCAATTCGTATGCAGCTAGCTACAGTGGAATCTTACACGTGATGTTGTACATGTATTGAGCACGCGCCACAGTTGCCAGGTGCTAACTTTGAAACTATCTATTCGTGAACTTCGCGTGTTCTTCTGCTTTACTGTGCCTTATTAATGGAGAAAACAATGTCAACCAAGTCTCGACCAAGGAGAAAGTGTCCGAAATGCAAAGAACTGCTATCTTATTCGGCCTTCCATCGTCATAGGAATACATGTGCCATGGCAGCTTGTTCAGAGAACAAAAAATTACCAGACGAAGAAATTGATAGCGAACTTGACTATGTCTATAACATCTACGATGAGCCTGAGATCGCTATGCCTATGGAAAGTATGCCGGCACCCGTATCTGGTCCAGAATTCAAGGAAACAGAGTCTGAGGACGACAATGTTGACATTATGGAGATCGGTTACGAGGTGATAATTGGTGCAGCCTTAGATGAAATCATAAAAGAGACCATCCAAGGAGAGTTCATTGAAGAGTGCAGTTGCGAAGCAATCGAAGTGGTTGTCGAAGAAACCATTGAAAATGCCATCCTAGAGTCAACCGTTGAACTGGCAACTGAGGAGATAGAGACTGAGGATTGTGAGGTGAGCGAAGAGGCATACAATGATAGTGAAGCAGAGAGTGAAGCAGAGAGTGAAGCCGACTCTTCTGAGTCTGCAAACATACCGGTATACGAAAGCGATATCGATGATGAAGTGTTTTCTTTTTGTTCGGAATCGCAACATAAAAGCAGTGAACAAGAAACTCCAGTACAGCAATTTGTAGCTTTTTTCTGCTTTTTTATGAACTTTTTTCAGTTGTGTTACACAGTCTCAGATAGAGGAATAACTATCTTGTTTGCATTTTTTAAAGCCATGCTTCAATGGATAGCAGTGTTGCTTCCAGCTCAGAGTCATAAGATCCTTAAAGATATTGCTGACCAGCTACCTTCAAATGTCTATTTCTTGAAAAAAGCTTCCAAGATGCATTCTCATTCAATAAGAAAGTATGTAGTATGCCCTTCTTGTTGTGCACTGTATGAATTAACAAAAGATTTCCATAAAGAAAATCCCAAGTGCTCGGCTAAACCAAACGATCGCCAAAAGTGCAATACGTATCTTTTGAAAACAGTTAAGCATGGATCTAAATATACACTTATTCCCAAACGTATTTATGCTTACAACCCTGTAAAAAGTAGTCTGTCCAAATTATTTAGCAGAAATGATTTTATCGCCAAATGTGAGCTCTGGAGAAAGCGTCAAGCACTTCCGGGTCAATTACTTGATGTATATGATGGACGATTGTGGAAAGAAAGCTCTATTATCGATGGTAAACCTTTCTTGCAGAATCCAAACAATCTTTGCCTCAAATTAAATGTCGACTGGATTCAACCGTATGATCATGTCCAGTACAGTATGGGAATAATTTACTTAGTCATTGAAAACCTTCCCCGCGAAGAACGGTTCAAACCTGAAAACATTATTGCTGTCGGTTGTATACCAGGGCCTAAGGAGCCAAGAGGTAATATCAACTCATTCTTAAAGCCACTGGTGGATGAGCTTTTAGAACTATGGAGTGGAGTATGGCTCAAAACTAATGGTATTTTTCGCTACACATCTGTACGATGCATGTTATCATGCATTAGCTCTGATTTGCCTGCCACTCGTAAAACTTGCGGATTTGCCGGCCACTCAGCTAGTAAGGGTTGCTCAAAGTGTTACAAAACATTTGAAAGTCGTAAATTTGCTGACAAAAAGAAGTTGGATTATTCTGGCTATGACAGAGCATCTTGGCTAAATCGAAACCACCAGCTGCACTTAAATCATATATCAGAAATTAATGGGGCTAAGACAATAACTGAAAAAAAATCTTTAAAAAAAAAATACGGTGTTCGATACTCTGAACTTTTACGTCTTCCTTACATTGATATAGTGCGTTACCACTGTATCGATGTGATGCACAATCTTCTTCTGGGAACTGCTAAGCATATGATGACCATTTGGAAGGATATTGGATTGTTGAAAGAAAAACAGCTTGTAGAACTGCAAGAGAAAATAGATGCAATGGAAGTTCCTCCAAAAATTGGCAGAATTCCAACAAAAATATATGCAAACGGGTCATCACTAACAGCTGACCAGTGGAGGAACTGGGCATGCATTTTTTCTTTGTATGCGTTACACGGCATTCTTCCGCCACAACACTACAATTGCTGGGTTCTTTTTTCACAGGCATGCATCGCATGCCTTCAACCAACGATTAAACTTACCGACTTAAAAGAAGCCGATTCGAAATTGTTATTATTTTGTAGAGAATTTGAAATTATATATGGTAAAGAAAAATGTACACCAAATATGCACTTGCATAGCCACATAATCGACACAGTCTTAGATTATGGGCCGGTATATGCAACATGGTGCTTTGCTTTTGAGAGATTCAACGGAATCTTTCAATCTTTCCGAAAAAACTGGATTTATCCAGAAGTGCAACTGTTGGCAAAATTTCTAAATTATCAGAATGTATCAGCTGCAAACTTTCCCTTCGATATGCCCTCTGATGTAATCGAAGTATTACAGCTACAAATGAGCAAGATTAGAAACATCAGTTTAGGACAAGGATCATCATATTCGTCACACATAAACAGCTCAGATTTATTCAAATACTCAGAGAACGCAAAATGCGAACTGTCCAAAATAGATGCCAGAGAAGATGATTTTTTTTATTCTTTACCAACAAAGCGCTTCGAGTCCTATCTTTCTCCTCAAGAAGTTCTTTGGCTCAGAGAGGCATATGAAACAATATATCCAATGGTGCACGTGGCACATGTGCCCATGATTTGTGAAGTCTTCAATGAATTAGAAGTCTTTGGAGAAAAATTTGTTTCCGAAAAATCAAAGGGTAGTGCTTCTTGCTACATTATGGCAAGATGGGCAGGATCAAGGGGAAAAATTTCATCAAATGAAGGCTTTCGAGTGGGAAAAATAACACACTTCATCAGGCATTCGATAGCTATAGCAACATCAACCGATGCTGAAAAGCGACGAAAAACAAGTCACATTTTCGCCAAAATTCAGTGGCACAAGCAACACCCAAGAGAATCACACTTGCCTACTCCTCTGTTAGTTACAGACACCCAGCCAGACAACGTAGGTCCAGCTACCTTCATACCACTTAGCCGAATTCATAGCAGATGTGCTGTTGTGCGTACCAATTTTAAGTTCGATTTTGGACAGGATTCTGTTTTATTAGCTGTACCACTGAAACGAAAAGCCTAGTTCAAGACTGACATTGTACACATTTCATCTATTTCTATTTACTTACTGTTCATGTGTAAGACCAGCCCTCTTGATTATAATATTATAACATAATTTCTAAAAAAAATGTCTGCCACATGTTGCGCTGTCGTGTGAATTTACATCCAACGCCATCAAAGCTTAAACACTTACTTATTTTCGGCTTAAAATGTCCTCTTGTCCTGTTCCAACTTAGGTGAACTTAAACTTAAACCAAGGTAACTCACTCACTGTTACTAACTCACTGTTATCTAGTCTAACATGTGTGTGTGTGTAGGTACAGTAAGGTCATATCACACTACAATGAAACTCATCAACTGACAGTCATGAAACAAGGTACTAACTCACTGTTATCTAGTCTAACATGTGTGTGTGTGTGTGTGTGTGTGTGTGTGTGTGTGTGTGTGTAGGTACAGTAAGGTCATATCACACTACAATGAAACTCATCAACTGACAGTCATGAAACAAGGTACTAACTCACTGTTATCTAGTCTAACATGTGTGTGTGTGTAGGTACAGTAAGGTCATATCACACTACAATGAAACTCATCAACTGACAGTCATGAAACAAGGTACTAACTCACTGTTATCTAGTCTAACATGTGTGTGTGTGTAGGTACAGTAAGGTCATATCACACTACAATGAAACTCATCAACTGACAGTCATGAAACAAGGTACTAACTCACTGTTATCTAGTCTAACATGTGTGTGTGTGTGTGTGTGTAGGTACAGTAAGGTCATATCACACTACAATGAAACTCATCAACTGACAGTCATGAAACAAGGTACTAACTCACTGTTATCTAGTCTAACATGTGTGTGTGTGTAGGTACAGTAAGGTCATATCACACTACAATGAAACTCATCAACTGACAGTCATGAAACAAGGTACTAACTCACTGTTATCTAGTCTAACATGTGTGTGTGTGTGTGTGTGTGTGTGTGTGTAGGTACAGTAAGGTCATATCACACTACAATGAAACTCATCAACTGACAGTCATGAAACAAGGTACTAACTCACTGTTATCTAGTCTAACATGTGTGTGTGTGTAGGTACAGTAAGGTCATATCACACTACAATGAAACTCATCAACTGACAGTCATGAAACAAGGTACTAACTCACTGTTATCTAGTCTAACATGTGTGTGTGTGTGTGTCTGTGTAGGTACAGTAGGCCCAGAACTTGGAGAACTTACTCAACTGGTAGTCTCAAATGCAGAAATTTTGCTCTAGTTCATTCTAACTCTTCTTACAAAATTTCATCAATGTTTTTTTATAATAGTTTTGTTTCTAACCTTCTCTGGCACCAAACATACTAATGTTACTATGCATGAATTCTATACTGGATTGCAATACTAGCATGATGGTAGGAAGCTGTTTTGCTGTTTTCACTGGTTCAAACCACTCTCTGTCACCAAACACAGTAAAGTTACTATGAATTTCACTAGATTGCAATACTAGCATGATGGTAGGAAGCTGTCACTCTCTGTCACCAAACACAGTAAAGTTGCTATGAATTTCACTAGATTGCAATACTAGCATGATGGTAGGAAGCTGTTTTGCTGTTTTCACTGGTTCAAACCACTCTCTGTCACCAAACACAGTAAAGTTGCTATGAATTTCACTAGATTGCAATACTAGCATGATGGTAGGAAGCTGTTTTGCTGTTTTCACTGGTTCAAACCACTCTCTGTCACCAAACACAGTTAAGTTGCTATGAATTTCACTAGATTGCAATACTAGCATGATGGTAGGAAGCTGTTTTGCTGTTTTCACTGGTTCAAACCACTCTCTGTCACCAAACACAGTAAAGTTGCTATGCATTTCACTAGATTGCAATACTAGCATGATGGTAGGAAGCTGTTTTGCTGTTTTCACTGGTTCAAACCACTCTCTGTCACCAAACACAGTAAAGTACGTAGCTATGAATTTCACTAGATTGCAATACTAGCATGATGGTAGGAAGCTGTTTTGCTGTTTTCACTGGTTCAAACCACTCTCTGTCACCAAACACAGTAAAGTTGCTATGAATTTCACTAGATTGCAATACTAGCATGATGGTAGGGAGCTGTTTTGCTGTTTTCACTGGTTCAAACCACTCTCTGTCACCAAACACAGTAAAGTTGCTATGAATTTCACTAGATTGCAGCACTAGCATGATAGCAGGAGGCTGTTTTTTTCAGTTTTCCTTGTTTTAAACCATTCTGTGTCACCAAACGAGCTAATGATACTATGAACTAGTATTTTGAATGTTTTTCTCTGCTGGTTCAATGTTGTTTCAACATTATATTCTCTAATTTGTTGTATTTACAGATTCTCACAGTACCGTAATTATTATTTCCCATTAATTTTGTTTCAAATTTAGTCTTTCTTATTGTGTCCACTTATACATTGTTGTTTGTAAAGACATAAATCAATAATAATAGTTCAGTCTTGACATGGATGTAGTAGTGGTGTGTTCCTTGAGAGTTAGCGATAACTTCATGTTGATGAAAGAGGGAGTGTCAAGACATTTAGAGATCCTGGTAACCCTTAAAGTAAAAATTATAAAGATAATAAAAACTTTATAATTCATACACTAACCTTGACAACAGCCGTCTGTAACTTTAAACACACAGTTTAGTTGCCATCACTGCATGAGCAGTGCCACAGCACCTGACAAAACCAGGAGAACCTGTGCAATAAGGAATAGAGACATGAGCTATGACATGTCACACAGAATACAAGATCAGGTAACCGTTTACAAAATGAAGGTTCTTTTGATGGAGCACTTCCTACTGTTACGGGTTTTGAATCATAATTTGGCTCTGCTCAGAATCAAACCGCTAAAGCACACACACATGAGAGAGAGAGAGAGAGAGAGAGAGAGAGAGAGAGAGAGAGAGAGAGAGAGAGAGAGAGAGAGAGGAAGTAATACTGCCATACACACAGACAGACACACTCATACTACTCTATGGTGGTTAGGAAGTGAGAGAGAGAGCAGAGGGAAGGAGAGATGAGATAAAACATAGTCAGCACGTACACACTATGACACTTACCACTCATACTCTGCTAGGTTTGCATACTAGATGGCAGGTACAGAAATTGATTGATAGGTGGGTGAGGTGGAAGGGAAGGAGATTGTGAGAGATATCTCTAGGGAAGGAAAAGAGAGGAGATATGCTACAGAAACAGCTCAGGACTGTAGGAGTACATGATTCATTTGTACTTTAGCTTACAGCTAAAGTACATGCGTAGTACGGTGTAGCTATAATACAAGATACCTAAGGATTAGTGGACAGTAATCCCTGCATCAAGTACACACTCAGTCCCAGCACACGCTCACACGTACTGCACCGATCTGCACGCTTGTCGGCCATTTCATACTGACACACCCACATGCCCTACCCTCTCTCGAACACAAAGTGTGACAATCCCACTTCTCTGGCGTCCCACCAGTGCTCCGGTGGGATATTCCCACTCAGGGCGCTCAGGTGGGACATCACACTCGTGGTGTGACTCGCTCTTGGCGTAACATACCCACCACTATGGTGTGATATGGCCACCACTGAACAGCACCTGACAAAACCAGGAGAACCTGTGCACTATAAAGAATAGAGACATGAGTTATGACATGTCACATTGACTCACACATATACAAAATCAGTTACCTTCCTATTTACAACAATGAAGGTTTTATTATTGCTACTGTTGCTATTATTGCTACTGTTGCGGGTTTTGAACCATTAATAATCACTCTGCTCTAGATAGTTCAGAATCAAACCAAGCACACACACAAACAGACAACAGACACATGCAGATACACATATACACACACAAACAGACGCGCACTCACACACAAACAGATACGCGCGTGCGCACACACACACACACACACACACAAAAGCCTCTCGCTGCTTATTACAGGTCACGCGTTTCTGGACAAGCCAGGGCACCTGTGCACTAAGCAGGTACGATGTGCCGGTGCTATGAGCACTCCTGGAGCCCGGGCAAGGAACTCGCAGGAGGTACCAACCATGCCTCCCACTGCCAGTGTGGGCACCCTGTAGTCCCACCACTACCATTAGTGGTACAATGAGACACAGTCGGTGTGCTTTGCTCCCCCAGTACAAGACCAGGTACCCGTTTTACAGATGGGTGGGCTGGAGTGCTTACACACACACACACACACACACACACACACACACACACACACACACACACACACACACACACACACACACACACGACCCATTCACTTGCTCAAACCTAGGCACACACACTCAACTAATACAAGTGGACTAAATGGACAGCGTCATCTTTTATCGGTAATGATAACCAGTTCTGAAGAACTCATGGTGCTACTCTGGTTTTAGGCCTAGCACAAAAAACTATCCTCCACCACAGCTGGTCAATGAACTGTGGCGGCATTAACTGCATACAACTCCCTCCATAGGGCCATTGTCACTCTCACAACCATCGATCTTAGCCCTGAGGTCAGGTACCTGTTTTACAGATGGGTGGGTCGTGGGTTTGAGAAAAAAAACTATTCCCAGTGCTGGGATTCGATCAGTGTCCTCCTGTCTTGTGAGCCAAAGACTCTACCTGTCTGCCAGCTGAACCACTGGAGCACCTACACACAAAGGAACATAAACATAATACGTACATACGTATGCACGCAAGCAAAAACACATACAAGCACAAAAAGAAAGAAAGAGAGACTGAATCTATAACAATAACATACTGTAGCTACTTGTGCAGCTAGTGAAGAGGGCGAGGCAATAGCCATGCACTGACAAGGGAGGCAGGCTTTGAACACACACATATACACAGCTTCACTAGTCACAGAAAACGCACATACTGCAGGACATACATAATTGTGAAAATGTCTACGTAACTTACAACACCAAGAACTCCCTCAAGCAACGTTTAATACTGCTTTGTAACTATATAGCCACCTGGACTGCTGGAGACACCAGTACCATATTGCTCGCCATATTGCGCAATACTGGCTCCGCCCACACTGAATTTCATTAAGACAGCGTATTATACGCTACTGTATAACGTGGTATAACATGGTATAAGAAATATACAGTAGTGTATATTGCAAAGTAGTATACACACAATATACACATGATATACTGTACTGTATAACTCAGTTATCCTTACTATTGTATAACATATAATATACGCTATTGTAAAACAATGTGTATACTGGACTTATACGCATAGTAGTATATCTGTTGTACAACTCTAAAATACACACTGCAGTATACTAGTGTATAACAAAACTTTTGCACAGTGAAGTGTGGCCTGCTCACACATTTCATTTTGTAGATACACTTGTAAGGGACAATAGCACATCACTGTCACAGCACTACAAAACACATACAGCGATTTCAATAAAAGTTGCAATTTTCGCGACAGCGACCCGCGGGATTTCCTTTCGTGCATGCGCAGTAGCTACATGAGTACGCGCTAATGGTAGCCACGTTAAGCGTTGTAAACTAGTACTAGTACTAGCATGAGTCTCTAGTTCTGTCCAACGATGACCTCTTGTGAACCACACAGACGGCGTGCGTACGATGAAGATTTGCGGTGGAGGATGGTGTGGCAACGAGAGGGTTTAGGAACCGAGTGTAAAGATGTGGCTGCAAACCTGGGTGTTGATACAGCGACAGTGTACCGTATCGTGGAAAGATTCAGAAAAACAGGATCTGTGTCCAAAACAAGCCATCCATCAAGACGAGTGTTCAGAAAGCTCACTGTAGGAGCGGAGATGTTCATTATGCACATAGTCCTGCGTCGTCCTGGTATTTATCTTCATGAAATCGCGAGAGAGCTGTATGATAATCTTGGTGTTGATGTTACCTTGTCAACTATATGCATGTTTCTGAACAAAAATGGCTTCACAAGGCAAAGGCTTAAAATAACTGCCTCTCAACGGGATGATTTTCTTCGAATGCAGTTCATTTCAGAAGTGTCTCTCTATGATAAAGACATGATGATTTTTGTGGACGAAACTGGAAGCGATAGGCGTAACTCAATCAGAAGGTATGGCTACAGTATCAGAGGAAGGCCTTTAGTTAGTGAGAAAATGCTAGTCCGTGGCAAAAGAATATCAGCAATTTCCTGTATGTCTGTTCATGGAATACTCGACTGTAAAACAGTCACAGGATCTGTTGATGGGTCTGTATTCTATGACTTTGTTCAAATGTCACTTCTTCATCACCTAACGCCTTTCAATGGTCATAACCCACACAGTGTCGTAATTCTTGACAATTGCTCAATTCACCATATACAAGAAATAGTCCACATGATTCAAGAGGTTGGAGCACTTGTCCACTTTCTACCGCCATATTCTCCTGATCTAAATCCAATCGAGGAGACGTTTTCTAAAGTGAAAGAAACACTAAAGCTATTGGATCAGGAGGCTGATATGGGGGAAAGCCCAGAGAATATGGTGTTGTCAGCATTTTCATACATTACCAAAGAAGACTGCCAGAATTGGATAGACCATGCTTACCCTCAACTGTAGCTGTATACAAATTAATGGCAAAATTTTTTGTTATTAATAACAATGTTAAGTAAAATTAATAATACAGCACACAGACTGCATAAATTTTTTTAGCTTAAAGTGTTCAATTCTTGTAACACGATACGTTTTTGCTGTGTGAATTCATCAAAGCTTAGAATACCATCCTCCAAAAGGCTTTGAAGGATGCGCAATTGTTCCAAATTTTTCAAACGTACATCAACTTTCTTGCTTGGAGAGAAATGAATTGGTGCATTTTCAGCATCTTTTGTCGGTGGAGCAAATGCTTTTGCAATCACTTTAGCAGCACCTGCAAATGCATCCACAAGAGACTCCTTCGGCTGCTTGGGAATTCCTCCATTAAACATTGGTGCATTAGGAGGATTTTTATCACTCTCGTGCACACCTGACACAATTGCTCTTGCCCATAGCCGATACTGTGGACCAGACCACTTATTTTCATGCATTCCTCTTAATTTCTGAAACACACTTTCTAGTTCTTCCTCCTGTTCGCTCACTTTCTTTGTAAGATTGTCCTTGTTTTTCTTCCTTTTCTTACGTGGATTTTCATCATCTTCGTCGTCTTCATAGTATGGCGTTTCTTTTCCATCACACCAAAGTGCTATATTCTTTTTGCCTTTAAACTTTGCATACATAGCTGTAAGATTGTCCGCAGACACTATCCATTTTTTCTTGTGAGACGAACCTTCAAAATAACCAACATTAAAGTCACCATCTGGAATCTGATCGTTGAACTCGTGGTATAACGCTGATTGCAGAGTTCTTACAGAATCAAATTTATGAGAAACATTGTGCATGTCCCGTGAAATAAATTTACTTCTTCGTTCTGGATCACAGATCTTAACAGTATAGGTATATTCCTGTAAAAAGATATGAAGTATTACTTTCAACCTATTTGTTGCCCACTCATCAGTAATTCTAGCGCCTATTGAAAACTCTCTTCATGCATTTTGTTTACCTGAAATGGTTGGTCTGCCTCTTCCATTTTCTTATTTACTCCCCAAAAGAGACAAGTAGTACAGCCGCAGAGCGGGAGAAAAATACAGAGTATGATGTAGAATGATAGAATGAAAGGATCGAATAAAGCAAAAACAACAGATTAAAGATCACCAGTAGCCACCTCAGCTTTCCTAGACTACCAGAAACTTACAAGAGGCATGTGAGTTGCTTTTTCAGTGTAGACTGATGATGTAATAGCACAACGTGGGCCAAGTGCGCATGCGTTTTTGTGGTCTTTGGACGCGCGTGCGGCTGACCGGTACACCGGTGCACACACGTCGCGCGTCGCGTCGAGAAATTGCAACTTTTATTGAAATCGCTGTACTTGCAACCTCGCATCAACTTTCAATGAGATTCTACTTACTAGAGGTGTGGCTACAAAACTGCAAAAAAAGTTGTGAAACTGATAAGGACAGTATGTCCTTTAGAGGGAAGCCATTGTTGGTCAATTAGTCATAATTATCCGACTAAAATACACAGTGACAACCACTCATACTCATTAAACTTGCTTCGTTCTGAAGATAAAACTTCTCGGGGACAGATACACAAACAAATTGCTTTTAAAGTATTTTAAAAAGGTGTTGCCTCCAGATCTCTTCAAAATCTGTTCAAAGAACGTCCTGAGAATATACCACGTTACTTTCAAAGTCGCTGCATTACATCCTTCAAAAAAGGGACGGTACGGCCTTCTGTCCCTTATGTCCCTCACACATAATCAACTGCAAAAATTCATTCTACATCACAACAGCATGGCTCAGACAATCTCTACAAAGATAGTTCAAGACATCAAACACGTTATAACAATGCTGAAGCTGTAGACCAGGACCATAGTACGAGTTTGGGTTGGAGAAAAAGAAGTGGGAGGAGTTAACCAAAGATATTCCTGGGTAGGTAAAGGTGTGATAAGTGATGAAAAGTATTTCTTTGTCAGTAAAATGTCCACAGAGTCAGCCCACATGGAAATTGTGAGAGAGGTGAAGTCAGTCGCAGATAACGAATTTGGGTTGGAGAACAGGAAGTGGGAGGAGTTAACCAAAGATATTCCTGGGTAGGTGAAGGTGTGATAAGTGAGGAAATAGTATTTGTTTGTCTGTACAATGTCCACAGAGTCAGCCCAAATAGAAATTATGAGAGAGGTGAATTCAGTCGCAGCTAACGAATTTGGGTTGGATAACAGGAAGTGGGAGGAGTTAACCAAATATATTCCTGGGTAGGTAAACGTGTGATAAGTGAGGAAATAGTATTTGTTTGTCTGTACAATGTCCACTGAGTCAGCCCACATAGAAATTGTGAGAGAGACATGAAGTCAGTCGCAGAAAAAGAATTTAGGTTTGAGAACAGGAAGTGGGAGGAGTTAACCAAAGATATTCCTGGGTAGGTGAAGGTGTGATAAGTGATGAAAAGTATTTCTTTGTCAGTAAAATGTCCACAGAGTCAGCCCAATCGGAAAATGTGAGAGAGATGTGATGTCTGTCGCAGAAAACGAATTTGGGTTGGAGAACAGGAAGTGGGAGGAGTTAACCAATGATATTCCTGGGTAGGTGAAGGAGTGATAAGTGAGGAAAAGTATTTGTTTGTCTGAAAAATGTCCACAGAGTCAGCCCAATAGAAATTGTGAAAGAGGTGAAGTCAGTCGCAGAAAACAAACTTGGGTTGGAGAACAGGAAGTGGGAGGAGTTAACCAAGATATTACTGGGTAGGTGAAGGTGTGATAAGTGAGGAAATAGTGTTTGTTTGTCTGTACAATGTCCACAGAGTCAGCCCAAATAGATATTGTGAGAGAGGTGAAGTCAGTCGCAGATAACGAATTTGGGATGGAGAACAGGAAGTGGGAGGAGTTAACCAAAGATATTCCTGGGTAGGTGAAGGTGTGATAAGTGAGGAAATAGTATTTATTTGTCTGTACAATGTCCACAGAGTCAGCCCAATTAGAAATTGTGAGAGAGTTGAAGTCAGTCGCTGATAACGAATTTGGTTTGGAGAAGAGGAAGTGGGAGGAGTTAAATAAAGATATTCTTGGGTAGGTGAAGGTGTGATAAGTGGTCTGTACAATGTCCAATGAGAGACCAATGTCTGAGACCAATGAGAAATGTCCAATGAGAGACCGGTGAGAAATGTCCAATCCAATGTCTGTACAATGTCTGTTATGATATCTAGCCTGGAGGCGAGGCTATGTGGATCTATGATGATGATGATGATGTCTATCGCATGTGAAGATCAAATCTTCTCTCAGTGGCAAAGGAGCATCCTTAAACAGAAAGGTGCTTTCCATCAATATTCTGCCTTCACTATAATGTGCTGTCATGAGTTCATTAAGTAAGAGTATGCAGCCTTCTATATACCCTGTTGGACGGCGTTGGACATTTTCTACATCACAAGTTTACCTATACACGTGACAATTATCATTACTGCTGTTGTGAATATCATTACACAACGGTGAATATCATTAGCATTGCAGCTTTCTGCTGTATGTACTAGTTAAACAACGGTCCGAGGGCAGTATGGAATATCCACTCGTGCAATCCAATTAGACCCCTCGGGCGCAGCCCGAGGGGTCTAATTGGATTGCACGAGTGGATATTCCATACTGCCCGAGGGACCGTTGTTTAACGTGTTTGTATCGCACGTCATGGGCGTATCCCGTGCATTGTACTGTTTTTAGTATCGCTTGTGCTATTTTTAGTATCACACGTGCTATAGTAAAGACCACAATGGAACCCACTAGCATAAGGAATCTTAAGCGGTATATAAAGCGCACGCAATAGCGCTCTGTACCTTCCGGTAGGGCTATTGCCCTGCCCTATTTTTCCACCACGTGGTCAACACTGTACCACGTTAAAATTTTTTGGGCTACTTGCCCTTTCTGCAGATATTGTCTGTTCCTTCAGACAATATCTGCACCCGGGCAATATATCGCGTCCCCAGGCAATATATTCCATATTGCACTAGGGCAGCAATATATTCCATATTGCCCTGCAGTTGGGGCAGTATGGAATATATTGTCCTGGCGGTGCCTTTGATACGCCCACGAGGTGGGATACAAAAACCTTTACATAGAAAATGTTCAACGCCGTCCAACGGGGTATATTGACGGCTGCATAATTTATTCTTACTTAATGAACTCTTGGTGCTGTGTTGTAGGGGTCAGTTGAAGACAGGAGAAAGAGCTCATCTGGTTTGTAATGTCATCTTCCATGACTTGTCACTTATCTGATCTCTACGCGAAGAAATGAAGAAATAATTATAATCAAGCAAGTTATAATCAAGCCCAGCGTGCATGGGTTGATAACATGATAGCAGCGTGTAGAGTGAGTTACTGATCGGTTAACACATTATCTGACCTGTATCACTGATAGGATTTTGAAAGACAAGAAGAAGAGAGATCAGACTTCCTGAAAGAGAGGTTTTTACATTATCTTCATATCTGTGTTGAGGAAAATGCTAAGGTAACTCACTCACTCACTCTCCCCCTCTCTCTCTGTAGTCATTATCACTGGTAACTGATAGAGTCGAAAATATACAGAAGAAAGCTGATCGCGAATTCTTCATCAAGCGACGAGGCACTGGGACCCTCAGACAAGTGGATTGACCATGACAATTATTTTATCATCATTATCATCATCACAGACCTGCAATATGTATACAACAAGCAGGATACGTATTACTTAATGTAGGTAAGGAGTGCTCTATGTGATTTATGGCACGAGGGGTGTGGTCGAGTGGCTGATAAAGCACGTAGAGCACGACTTACCTATATTAAGGTGGCGGGTGCACGAATTACAATAAAAATTTATTCATTAGAAAATACGGGATTATACGGCAAATACACGAAATTTTTGCTGGTTAATTAATAATTAGAAGTAATAGTTAACGTATGGTTCCGAGTGCACTATCGGATTTATCCGCACGAGCTTCCGGTCGAGTAGGTAAAAATAGCGCACGAGGGCGGAGCCCGAGTGCGCTATTTTTAGCTACGAGACCGGAAGCGAGTGCGGATAAATCCGATAATGCACGAAGGAACCATACGTTAATTGTTTTATTGTGCCTTTCTGTTTAGATCAATGCGCATGCGCGAATCCCATGTGTTCGTTTTAAGATGGCTGAAGGTAGCCCTGATGCTAAAAGCTCCGTCTATCTCTATCATTACGACGAAAGAAGACGGAATTGGCTCCCAGTTCTCGATTTGTAGTCGCTTCTGACGCAGATGTGATAAAGGCTGCCGAGGGAGATCCAGAGAACACGTCTAGAGTGAACGCGTGGGGCTTGAGAAAATTTTGATAAATGGATTATGGAAACCGGTAAAGCAACTTCTTCTGAACGGTGCCAGGAGACTTACTTCACTATAATGATCCTGTGATAGTTAGTAAATGGTTGTGCAAGTTTATTTGAAAACTAGGCAAGAGAGCGGGAAGCCCTATCCTCCGAAATCTTTCTGTATGGTCTGTATCGTATGTCAAGTCCTACTTCTACTTCCAAGCGTTCCTGTTAGTCTGTCAAACTTGTTCTCTGGACAACTGCAGAATTGTGTTGGATTTTTAAGTCAAGCTGTTTGTTTATTATGAATTTGATTAATTTGTACCCACTAGTATTGGGAGCATGTGATGGTATAAAAACGCTGACAGGAAGTGTGGTCTGATCAAACAAACCACCGCCAGTGCATTATTTCTGATATCGCACTGGACACTCTCTTCCCATTGCTTTTCAATGGGAAAGTGCAGTGCATTATTTTTGATAATGCACTGTGGTTTTGCTGGAGAGTGCGCTAGCAGATTTATCGCACGGGCGGTGTCTTTGATCTAAACAGGAAGTATACAATAATAGTTAGATAACATTGTGGTTTTCAACTTTTGGTAAGCTCCATAAAAGTACGCGGATTATTATACACACTTTTATTATGACGCCTGATGTTCACAATTTTTTGTTAATTCCAGATCGGATAGCTTCAAGATGTGCAGCCTGGTGTTCTTCGTTGACTATGCATGCATTTTAATCATGATAACTTTTGCTCGTGTTATGCTCGCCAGAGTGGTGCGTGGGCGTACACGATCGCTCGATTGCAATTTGGCGGCCTTAGAAGCTGAGGATCGGCTAATCCATACATAGTCCCATGACCAGGTATATAAAAAAGCTCTGTAGCGAATAATAGTTTGATCGAATGTTGTCTGTAAAACTGAGCCGTCACAAACCAACCCGTTTTTTTAGTGATGAGCTACAAGCGTTGATTTTTATTCGTAGCGCTGCATATTTTACATACAGTAAGTATACAATAGTACAAATGTGTGGTGTAGGTTTTCTTCTTCTGACCTGTACAGAAAGTAAAAAATACGGTTAGCAAAAATTCATTCGCTAATGATATTCATGTGTACCCGCCACCTTAAACACACAAGTACCTGGTGTCCATTGTAACAAATTACAGCAGAAGGCTCCTTATAGAAAGTTTCCTGGACTGACTAAGCACACATCGAAGCATTTCAACGTAAGTTTGAAATGTATATGCAATCTCATAAGTCAGTGCAATATGTATTATCCATTATTTTTATCAGGACCGTATAATACTCTCCTGATTTTATATCAATGGTGTTAGTTCTCGCTACAAACAGTATGTACATTGCCTCATCTTTATCTAAACTTTTAAACAGAAGATTTGTGAATAAATAAGGTAGGGGCCAATGACAGGTCTTCTTAGCATCCTCTGATTCTGATGGAAATTAATAATTTTTTCATACTCTACACAATACGACAGCAGTTGGCCATGGGCGGGGCCAAACCCTCACATCTATCAAGGATTTGGTATCAGTGATATATATATATATATACGCAAATGTACGTGTTCCTGAGCTTGTGTTACATAACTATTGTAAATGTCAGATAATATACAAGCCCAGTACAAGCTAAGACAGCCATCTGATTGGGCAGCACAGCACTGCATGCAAGTGGAACAATTTTGGGTATTAGGGAGGAACGGTAGTGCCTCGCTATGTAGGGATGGCCAAGAAAACAAAATGGCGGCTACATACAATGTATTAGCATTCAAACGCAGATATTTCGCCTGGTGATGAATTTTATACGTCTAAAGACACTTAGACCTGCTCTCTGGCGTTGCCCCATCTTACCATAGCAAGGAGATAGCTCGAAATGGTCACTAAAGTGACGAACCTGGAAACGGTGAAAACCGTGTTTCGTGATCTTCGTTTTCTTCTTTATTTATTTATTTATTTTTTCTTTATTCCTTCCTTCCTTCTTTCCTTTCTTTCTTTCTTTCTTTAACTCGCCTAGCGCCTTTACGCGAGCAGTGCCGAGACCAAAACACCCACGAACAGTCTTTTTTTGGCATAAGCCTGGATACATACAATAGCAAAAAATGCTAACACGAGGTATGCACCCCAAATAACAAAAAAGTTACACTAAAATTATAAGTATACAGTAACACACAGCAAAAAAATGAAGGTTTAGTACATCTTTTAAAAGACGAAAAGTTAGATAAAGAAAACAACATCATAACTTAAAGTGTTCCAAAGTTTAGTTGAAGAGGGAAAGAAGGAAGAGGAGAATTGATTAGTTTTAGATGGATATCCGGCAATACTCAAGGAGTGGAGTGACCTAGTTGAATATGGACTAGAAACAAAACGTATGGGAGCATCGGGGAAGTCTACCATTGAATAAACAATTTTATAAAGAATACAAATCTTTAAGTGTGCCCTACTATCTTGAAGAGAAGGCAAATTTTGTTTGAGAAAGAAGTAGGTCGTAAGATGCATCTCAACTTTTAGTACAGGCTCTGAGAGCAAATTTTTGAACAGACTCTAAGGCAGCAATGTCTTTCTTGAGTAACAGTCGTGAAATTCTTCTGGCAGGTGCCTTTGAACCTATAGTTTTTAGCGAAACGACGAAGTACATTTGACGAGTTCACGATCACGAACAGTTGTCAGCTGAGTGTTTGACGCCATAATTATTGTGAATACTTATTCCACACGAATTCTAGAAGTAGAGTATCGCCGTATGGTGAGCGCATTTTGGCGTCTGGAGTCCTCGAAGAACAAGTCACCGAGTAAGCTCATGTACTATCACCGTTCTGCTGCTTGCCAGATAGTATCATAGCCACACAGAAAATTCTAAACCAGAGTGGGCGGGGCTCTTATGCTGGCTGCAGCATGCATGAATGCATGAGCTATTTAGGAGCTACAAGTTAAAAATCTGTTATCAACAAAAGCAAACCAACCAAAGGTGGAAACAAAGAGATAAATAATTTTATGATAATCTTGCCGAATTCAAACTGCACTAAAAATTTGAAACTCACTGAAAAAGAAAAAAGGACACAAACAAACAGGGGGTCCCACAAAGAATAGTTTCTGACATGAGGCCCAAAAGTAGGTGGGTGGGTCAGAGGCAACTTTTCAAAATAATATTGGTCACTTTGTGTAAAATTTAGTCATGACATCTAAATTACACTTTAAGAGCTTTAAAGGTATTTTACAGTTAACTACCAGCTAACTATACTTCTTACCAACATGTCTGTAACCAAAAATTATGAAAAAGAGTCATACAAACAGTAGAGAGAGAGTGAAATACCATTCATCGGGTGCACAATATAATACCAGTGATAAAGTAATATTGAATGAGAAATGAGCTAGACTAGCCTAGGACACAAGGTTAACCATCTGAACAATGGAGCTTGGCAAGGCAAAACAAAACAAAACAAAAATAAATAAATAAGCAAATTCTTAAATAAATAATCTAAGTAATATATAAAAGTCTATTCTCAGTCCACACCGTTGCTCTGGCATTGAATATATGGTACGAACAGGCAATGGATACCTTCCCAATGTTGCAAGCAAGAGCCTCACTCGGGCGGTGGAAAGTGTAGGCATGAGACCAGAGATGGCATTGGTGGCATCGGATGTATAATGACCCAACGAGCCAATTTCAATGGTTGAATAGTTTACTTTGAAACCTTTAGCCTCTAAGTCAGAGATCAGTTGGATATAAGCATGTTTATTTCTTTTCCTTGATCTCGCCTCGTCAAACCCTAGCTCTCTGAGTATATACTGTAATAATCTGATTGTAATAGTACTGACTGGTAATAATCAATAATTATACATGTATAAGCAATGATGATAAGAAGTGAAGTTTGGTTTGACAGCATGCAATATTGTTAAAGTCAGGAGCTAGGCCGACCTGAACCTTTGCTTTGAAATTTGCCAACCGATCATGAAGGGGCGTGGTCAATCAATTATGATGAATTCAATTTTATAATTATTATTAATGAATATAATAATTATTTACACGACGTAATATGACAAAATTATGACGTTATTAGGGCTAGGGAGGCACGGTAGTGCCTCCCTATGTAGGGTTGAACGAGAAAACAAGATGGCGGCTACATACAATGTATTAGCGTTCAAACGCTGATATTTCGCCTGGTGATGAATTTTATACGTCCAAAGACACTTAAATCTGCTATCTGGCGTTGCCCCATCTTACAGTAGCAAGGAGATTGCTCGAGATTGTTACTAAAGTGACGAACCTGGAAACGGTGAAAAATCGAGTTTCGTCATCTTCGTTTTCTTCTTTCTTTCTTCCACTCGCCTAGCACCTTTGCGTGAGCAGTGCCGAGACCAAAACACCCACGAACAGTCATGAAATTCTCCTGGCATGTGCCCTTTGAACTTAGTTATTAGCGAAACGGCGATATAAATTCCGCGATTTCTCGATCGTGATCCATTGTCAGCTAAGTGTTAGACACCATATTAAGGGTCGCTCTAAAAGGAGGAACGAGGAAATAAGAAATGAGAAACGGAAATGAGGAAACGGAGAAATGACGAGATAAGGTAGGGCGGGGTACTAGTAACTTGGAACAAACTTTCTCGTACCTGGCGTGAAGAAGAAAATTGCTGTACGTCGAGTCGCTTACACTGTAGGTAAATTTATAGTCGACCGTAGGCATGAAGAATCTTGGAGCTAGCTTTCGTCTGCTTTGCAATCGAGGCTCGATTATGAAGTGAACTGTTAGATTAGTAGGTGTGGTAACTTGGAACACAGTCTCTTTTTTATATTCCTGACAATGTGTACTATGGAAAATAGGAGCGAATGAATTCTAGTCGTCTGTAATCGCATGTCCGAAGCTTTTAGTGCATAATTATTCGCAGACAAAATCGCATATTTCCGCGCAATCTGCGCGGCTATAAAGATGACAGTTTATAGCTAAAGGCGCGGAGTTTTCTTCACGAAACAATGAAACACAACAATCAGGATGATCTCCTTCTGGTGTTCAACACTGAGCCGCTTTTAGTAGCAGAGTCCGTAAAATCGAAATCCAATGATTTTAGAGATGATCTAGAAATATTAGTTAACGCCACTATTTGCTGCTGGTCGCTCATTATCCCTCGTCTAAAACGCTACAAAGAAGAAGAGGAACGTTTAAAGGTGCCACATCGGCGACTGTTGGGAAGTACGAGGTCCAAGGTTTGAATTTTGTTCAAAGAAGATACTCCGCCCTACCTTGTCATTTCTCCGTTTCCTCGTTTCCCATTTCTTATTTCCTCGTTCCTCCTTTTAGAGCGACCCTTAATAATTATAGTGATTGCGCAATACGCACGTGACCAAGCTGTGGTTATTGCACGTGACCAAGCACAAGCTTGAGTATCGCCACGCCGTAACGGTATAGATCACGGAGAACACATATTTGTCTGGAGTCTTCGAAGAAGGTAAGCTAGCAAGCGCGGAATCACCATTCTGCCTTGCCAGATAATTATAACCGCCGTAAACATGTGTGGGCGGGGCTCGTATGCACTGTATTCATGCATGCGTAGGCGAGCTGATATCTACAGCATAAGCATTATTTAGCTACATGTACAAGTTTTAAATTGTTAATAATAAAGAAAAGTCATTAACAACAGGAAAACCAAACCAATGGTGGAAACAAAGATGGCACAGTAATTGCATGATATTGAACTGCACTTCACTGAAAAAGAAAAAAAGGACACAAACAAGAAAATTAAAAAGATTTCTATCGAAATCAAAAGGATGTAGGGTTGTGAAATCTACCACTGGTCAACAATGTAAACTAACAAGGAACAAGCATGGAATGGTAACACGATTGACTTGCTAACAGACCATAGATCCCTACATCAGTGGCTGTACATAAGCTGTCACAAGCTGAATGTAGTCAGGCGTGGCCTGCCTAATCGCATACTGTATATAGTCAGGGGACACTAGTATACACGACTTGTGCCCGTCGCAGCTATAGCTGCGACCCAATCAGATTGCAGTATCAGTTATGAATCTAATTTAAAACGTAATAATTACGTATACGATTAGGCAGGCCACGCCTGACTAGTATGCTGTTGCTAGTCAGGCGTGGCCTGCCTAGCACGTGTACGCCCACGCATGTTAATACTACGTTAACCACTTCCTAAAATAATTGTAACCGCTACATTCCAGCGCGACGACTCAGGTATACTAGTGTCCCCCGACTATATACAGTATGCGATTAGGCAGGCCACGCCTGACTAAGCTGAATGCACGTCAGGTGTCAGTCAACAGCAACTAGCCGAACTAGTTATAGCCAACCACAGCAACCACTGATGTAGGGATCTATGGTCTGTTAGCAAGTCAATCGTGTTACCATTCCAAGCTTGTTCCTTGTTAGTTTACATTGTTGACCAGTGGTAGATTTCACAACCCTACATCCTTTTGATTTCGATAGAAATCTTTTTAATTTTCTTTATGACACAGTGGGTGGAGCAGCAATGTAAAAAACTGGCCTGGTGTCGTAGATTTTAGCAACTGGGACCCCTGCAAACAAGAAAATAATAAGATTTCTAATGAAATCAAAAGGATGTAGGGATAAAGAAATCTGCTACTGGTCCACAATGTAAACCAACAAGGAGCAAGCATGGAATGGTAACACGATTGACTTGCTAACACAGTGGCTGACTACAGCAGTTCTGCTTAGTTGCTATTGACTGACACCTGACGTGCATTGAATTGAATTTAGCTTGTGACAAAATATTGTATAGTCAAAATCTTATGTACAGCCACTGATGTAGGGATCTATGGTCTGTTAGCAAGTCAATCGTGTTACCATTCCATGCTTGCTCCTTGTTGGTTTACATTGTGGACTAGTAGCAGATTTCTTTATCCCTACATTTTTTTGATTTCGTTAGAAATCATTTTATTTCCTTTACTATAGAACCCTCCTAGACATAGGGTTTGACCCCGCCCAAATAAAACAACAGTCACAATATACAAAATGTAATCAGATTCACACTAATCACATGTGTTAGTCACTCATGTGTCACATTCTAGGCACTAGTTTAGCAAGCTGATCCAAACTGATAATCTTGAGAGATTGATCATCCATTTTCACAATACCATCTCCTTCATCAATATTGATAAGTGTCCCAATACAACCTTTATTAGGACCACTGATGCCTTTCACCTGCAGGGAGAGAGAGACTCATGATACTATTAGCAACCAGTGAGAGAGGGAGGTTTACTATTAGCAGATAATACCTTGTCATTCTTGTTTGGTGGTACAGGAGTCAGGAAGCTCCCGGGAATATCAACCTCTTGACCATCATCAAACAGGAATACAGCCGCTCTTGTTCCTAGTGTGTTCCTGACCACACCTGTCTTGCCAGCTAGACTAGAGTCCTATATACAAGTAATAGTTAATGTATGGCTCTGCATGTAACATGATTACATTAGATTTGTACACACCAGCTTCCAGTTGAGCTGACCACAAGGTCATAACATTATTTTCAACAATGAGACCGGAACCATGTGCAGATAAATCCAATGTAACATAAAATTCTTTCATTATTACTCGTTCAAAGTCCCACTGGCACTAGCGTGCTCGTTATGTATATAAGGTGTGCAATACACCAAGTCTTTACCTTTTTGGCACTTTATCCAAATTGTTGGCCAAGCAAGGGCTACTGTACTGTAGCACCATCATTGCCACCAAACAACCAAACACAAAGTCAAAGTATCTTTCCTTATCTCAGTGCCCGATTGCTGAGTACCTTCACTATGTTAGCAGCCTCAAAAATCAAATGCTCCACCAGGAAATATAATTATGATAATACATTCCCTGCAATGGGGACTTCCCCTGTATTATAGGGAAAATCCCTTGCAGTAAAGCCACTAAAAGAGTCACATGACTTGACTCCACACAGCAAACAGTATTCCATGTAACTCCATAAACGGCGAAATCCAAAGATTGCTGGTGTTCTAAAAATAGTAGTTTGTAATATTAGAACTGTAGAAGACAGTGAGTCGCCTCCATGTGACCTGACTCACGTGGTGGAAGTCATGTTATTTACTCCAAGACGACTGTGTCTGCGCTTGTACCGCAGGACACAAGTAGATAGAGAATGTTCTAGACTACAGCACGTGGTGTGTGGGTGTGTCCACTACAGAACTATAATCCATACAAGGAGTACAACTGCATCTCCACCATTACGCCCACACTCCCCAGCGAGTGCAGATGGTCTGTAGTGAATGCGGTACCATAGCTAGCTCCATTGCTCGTCATAAAAATTGTTTAACAAACACGAAAATGGTATTAGAGAGAATAAGTTTGGTGTTTACGATGGACGGTAAACGGTAGTGACGTCACAATGAGTTATGAATTTAGTTTAGGTTTCATCGATTTCGGTAGATTCCAGGGTTGTTGACAGCTAGAAGGCCGTTTTAGCGTAAGAAACTTACGTTGGCTGTTTCATTACTATATTTTTCTGTTCCGCCGTATTTATACTATATCATTATCCATATCATCCATATCATTTCAACAACTTTTTGGCATGACCCTCTGGGATTTTCTCGAAACTTGGTATTGCTGAACCCCACATGGTCATATGATTCCAGAACAAGTTTCAGCTTGATACCTTGTATGGTTTCTTTTAAAACCCTGATTGCGTTTTTGACAATATTTTCTACTACTTGCTGTTTAACTATTTATAACTTCGTCTTATTTTGTCCTATCAGCCGACTAGAAACATCAAATTGAAGCTGAATAAATGCTCTTTGATATTACGTGCAACACATGGTGCATCGCATGTCGTAACTATTTAGCCACGCCCACAAATTTTTGATCTTTGATTCTTTAAAAAAACGCTTTGTCAATTTTCATTTTAAATGGATGTGATTCAATAATAGTCTATTAGCTACTTCTATACCAAATTTCATGTTGGGACACAAATGGGAAGGTTAGTTTGCAAGCTTTATTAGAAAAATGAGCATAAATGGGTACTACTTGGACACCAAATAACACATTGAGAAGACTTGGGCTAGCTGATGACTGATGACTGATGACTTAAGATAGCTGATGACTTGAGATAGCTGCTTATTGAATCTGCATGTATGTTGATGTCAAGAATTTCAACTATTCAATACTATGTGAACAATTTCTAATTGGAATGCTTGATCACTACCATAATTATTTTTGTGTTCTTGAATTAATGATAGAAAATAATCAGATTTTATATAAACTAACCTTTCTTGTTGAAGCCAGTTGACATTAGACCAATCATGCCATAGCTGTTTTATAGGGTTTTGTGGTGTTTTACTTGTTGCAATGCAAAGCCCTATACAATGCTAAAAATTTTGCTGAAAATCGAACTTAATTAGAAAAATTAATTGCTAAAGCACTTCTGGTATACAAACTGTGATTGTATTGTGATTATGAACATAGTCTGGATTTTTTGACTACATGGTTTAACTAGCAAACCTAGATAATAAACAACACAAAATTAATTGAATAATTGAGTACTATTTCATTAAAATTACATTCAATTTAAGGTATGACCGGTGTGAAAATTCATCTCTTGGATTTTTGTTGGCTTTACAGCATATGTTCATTATAGATTGATAAGTAAAAATCCAGCGTTACAGAGGAGAATTCTGATCGGTTCTGGAGATATGCACAAAAAACATCACTTATAATGATATTCACGCAACAATAATTAGATTCATGAGCGATATTTGAAGTACAAATACAGCTACATGCCAAACCACAGGCTACACCACGCTTCCATATTTGGAACAGTATTAGCTAAGTGTTTGCTTGAGTCATTAAATAGAATAACGAGTAAAATGTGCGCGTGGAGAACAAAACAGGACTGATTTGTAAAGAACCACGAAGCCTGGCGGGCTCTTACTCAGCGAAGGAGTATCAACAGTACTCAAGAGTAGCTACATGGATTCTTCAACAAGTTTGCGTTGTTCTAAGCAGAGGCCGCAACAGCGGGATCCAAGTTGGCTGCTCTAGGCAGTATTGAGCTAAAAACGATGAGCTTTGAGAACAAATCTTTTTGTGATTGCGGCCTCTGCAGAAAAGTTAGCTCTTTGCGTCCCCTAAACAACTGTGAAACTGAAATTACTGTATCTCTTTCTGTCGGCGAGAAAAACAAGATAATGTACTTTAACTACACTTTACAACGATGAAAATTTTGCTAAACCTAAGAACTTTGAAACTCTCATTTGCATTACGCATACAAACAAACCTCTCTACTTTAACTATGTGAAAAAATAAAGTCTCTAGCTTGCTCGGTTCTACCACAATAGTTGTTTGTTTTGGTATACCAAGAATTCACCAAAATTCACACCTTCACACCAGTCATACCTTAATCTTATTACTTATAAAAAGACTGCTTGTTGCTTTGCTACAAATTTTTTAATAGAAATTTATTTCTCCCAATAATTAAATTCCAAAAACCTCAATATCACTGTTCATTACTTGTAAAACACTACATGCATTACCCCAAGTTTTTTTCTGATGATTCTGAAGGCAGCAGCTGGTGAGAGAGGGTTGTGGCATAGTACCTTTCATTTACTATCTTTATAATACGTGTGATTGAAACATCAGTGATAAATGTACAATTATAAACTAGCTAGTGATCATTTTGCATGTTCTAACATCTCAAAAATGTACTAAACACTTCCAAGTGATTCATACACATACACACAACAACTATTTTGTCAAGGAAGTTTGATAACCATTAGTTTCTATAATAGAACCATTAGCTACACTGAGTTTGAAGAGATTAGCGCTAGGTTCCCATTTGTGTCCCAACATGAAATTTGGCTTAGAAGTAGCTAATAGACTATTATTGAATCACATCCATTTAAAATGAAAATTGACGCAGCGTTTTTTTTAAGAATCAAAGATCAAAGTTTGTGGCCGTGGCTAAATAGTTACGACATGCGATGGACTATGTGTTGCACGTCATATGAAAGAGCAGTTATTCAGCTTCAATTTGATGAATTTAGTTTGCTGATAGGACAAAATAAGACAAAGTTATAAATAGTTAAACAGCAAGTAGTAGGAAATATTGTCCAAAATGCAATCAGGGTTTTAAAAGAAACCATACAAGGTATCAAGCTGAAACTTGTTATGGAATCATATGACCATGTGGGGACCAACAATACCAAGTTTCGAGAAAATCCCAGAGGGTCATGCCAAAAAGTTGTTGAAATGATATGGAATGACCCACTAGTGAACACTCTATTAGCTTCATGAAGAGCTATTCTGAGCTCGTAGAAATGTATTAATGTGTTGCTATCAGCCAACAGAGTCGACCTTCTTTTGTCCGACATTTTAAGGCAACCAAATTGCTGTTTGCTACTTCAAAAATCGCTGAGATATGCTTTTGCAATATGTTGAATATGATTTGTGCTTGTTTTATGTGGAAATTCTAGAGCAATGTCTACAAAGCCAGAATAGCCAGTCAAAGCGAGTCAATCTGAAGTGTACATATAAGAGCCAGATACCTACAAAATTTGCACTACAAATTGAGCTTATCTAGACTTTTGCCTATACCTTTTCTTTGATCTATGAGTGATTCTGACATCTATGATAAACGTCACATAGCCAAATATCCGTTCAGCTCAAGCCTGGTTCATTTCGCTTGCGAACTCGTTTAACCCCCACTCAACATCTCTGACGTAACAATAATTCTCCACTGTACCGACATCTTGATCTCTCTAGTAGCAGTCACGCAGCATCAGAACACTCTCTAGCAAGTGTCTGCAAGCCACTGGCGGAAGTGACAATTCAGACCAAATCTGTCAAACACCATAACACCTTTGTGCAATGGCTACTTCCAAATCACGGCTTTAGCATAATTTTAAGGGGTGTGGCTGCAATTAATGAGCATTCTACTCAATTATGACGTCTAGTTTTATAGTGAATTGTTGCTACAGGGGTTTGCAGGTTGCTTGACCAACGCGCAAAATCCCAATCTCGAGCATGCACATACTAATAGTAGGCGTGGCTGTTTTTACTTCGCACATGGCTAGCAAGCTAAGCATGAAGCAAAATGTGAAGCCCTTGCCAGTTCGCCCGAACGTTGTAATAACGCCGTTTGTGTCCATGAGACCACCAGCAGGAGTCAACCAGTTAACGAATATAACCAATACAAAGCTTCATCAGGCTCCGTCAAACTCTAACCCGTCACTGCCGGTCACGGTGATCTCCCCAAGCCCAATCATAGACAAAACAACACTGAAAGCTGTCAGTTATGGTGCTGTATACAAGAAAGATTCAGCCAGATCATTTATACTGCGCAACAAAGATTCGTCAAAAGTCGAGTCATGTGCTGAGCTCAAAGGTCTTATTAAGCAGCAGTTGAAAGAAGATGTCGTTTGTGGTGATTTTGATGTAGGATATGTTCAAGGAGCAAGTGTGATAAGAGTGAGAAGTAGACAAGACATCAAAGAAATGTGGCCAGAAATAATGAAGGGCAAGATAGTGCTATGGTGCGATGGGCTAAAGGGCAACAAGACTAGTGCGCCAAGGGTAAAGCGAAAGCTATCGGAATTTGACAGTGAAGAATTGGATGATGATGACGATCCTTTTTTTGGTTCTGCAAAGAAGAAAAGACAGCCAGCAGCATGCAAAGAAGTAGAGGTTCAAGAATACGTCGATTCATTGAAAGCAAAGCATGGGACAACTTTCACACATATGCAGTTACGAATCTGGGGCGAGATGATGGCTGCTGGTTTACATAACAGTACCGATGACCACCCCAATACATCTATGTTTCTTCGAGCAGGGGGCAAACCTGTACAGAAGCAGAATTCTCAATCACAGGTGTCACAGCTATTGGCCGATGCTGCTACAGCTATCACTTCAGCTTTTACAGCAAATTCTCCTTCGCCCAGTGCTTTTACTCCATCAAACACTCACCTAGGAGCAAGCCCCAGCAGTAGTCCTGCTAAATTGATTGAGAGCCGATCGAAGTTATACAAGCAGTTGTCCGATTTGCACCATCTACACAGCATAGAGGTGTTAACAGATTAAGAGTACACATCTGAGAAGCAAACAATAATGGAGATCCTGCACAAGTGCAAGCTAAAGGCTTGATTATTATTGTATTCACATGACAAATTATTCATTTGCGCCGACATTGTTACTGTCACATTTTTATAGTCATCATCATCCGACAGTGATAATGACGACATATTATCATCATAATTATATCATCATTTTATTATCGAGATTATTATCAGAGAATGCATGACATTTAAAGGTATCCAGCATGAGTTGCAAATGCTACACAGTCAGCTTGACTAACTGCACTGAACGCCATGGATAGCAAAACTCTTGGAGAACTGGACACTTGAAATAGAGAGTCATTTTGCTTCATTATACTCTTAACCTGACTAAAGACCTCTTCAATAGGATTCAGATCAGGAGATAGGGAGGAAGAAATACTAGTTTAGCACCAGCTTGAATCTCAATTAGGTCAATTACTCCCTGAACATGGTGAATCGATGCATTGTCTAGTATGACGACTGAGTGCGGATTAACCCAATTAAATGGTTGTAAAACAGGAAAAAGAGTTGACTCGATGAACTCTTGAAATCGTTCTCCATTAACTGAACCCTCAGCCAGATAAACATCATGTATTCCTTCTAGGGACATGATAGGAATAGCTGAGTATCGATTTCCACGGGCAAGGATTCGGTGATCTCTTGGCTGAATTCCTCTTAGGCTATACCCCCATTTACGCATACTGTCACGCCTATCACAACCACTTTCATCAATCCATAAAAGCATCGAGGGATCGTACACAGATATTTCTGCCATGAACTTAGCTCTCATCTCTTCACTGCGCTGTACAGGAATGTGTTTGATAACTTGTCTAGAGCAACCAATGAAATGTAATGTCCTACAAATGGTTGCAACATTCACTGCCACTCCAAACCTATCCAACAGCTTATCTTTCATCTCATCGAGATAGATGCCAGGATTCTCCAAAATCAAATTGAGTAACACAAGTTGTTCGAAGTCTCCTAGTAGTCTTGAAGGTCCGTGACGCTGTGAAGTCGGCTGAACATCGCCAGTCGACCAGAAGCGTGTTAGATATCGCTTGACGGTACTCTGGCTAATGCAAACCAGCGCAGAAATCTCTTCAGGGCTCATATTTTTGGCTGTTGACAACCACACAATTCTCCACCATAGGTCCAAGGCATATGGTTTGGGCATGACTTTCAGCATACGACCGAGCAGTCGAGCACGCGTATCAGTCTTACGCGCACGCGCAAAAGATCGTTTGGTCAAGCAACCTGCAAACGCCTGTATGAAGCGGATAGCATGAAGAGGTAACTAATAATAGTGCGGTTTATAACTGTTGTGACCGCTATGACTTATGGCAATGTGAAATTTATCAATGAGGCCCGCTCACGGGTGGTAAAATTCATTTGTATCACTGGGCTTCCAGTGCATACATTTCATTAGAACTACAAATCTTTTGTGGGCGGTCACTTAGCCGGGAATTAAGTGAAAAGTTCAATTTGTACCACTGGCAGATCTTTTGAAGTTTGTAGTATTAGACGAGTATATAACAACCACTGTTATATACGCCAACCAATCAGATTGCAGTACTCACATGATACATGTCCTTTATCATGACCTCAATATCAGACGGTAGTACAGAATCTATACACAAGTCTAATGACATGATTAAAGGTGATTAACAAGAGCTAACCTGGTTCCATTGGACTACCTGGAGTACGTGGACTAGTATAATCAATATTAGTGCCAGGAGTGGTCGGACTGTATCCCGGTGAAGGAGTGTACTTGTAGTCAGAGGCATACAATGAAGTACGTGCGTTATTGAACTGAGAATAATGAGATGAACCACTTTGAGGAGAGTCTGGCACAAATGGACTGGGAGTGTTAGGGTTATCATATGATGATAGACCAGGAGTTGCTGGATTAGTGTACGCTTGAGGAGATGGAGCAGAGCTGTTATCACTATAGTAACTCCAGTCATCAGGTCTATATAGTGCATGGTTAGTACACGGTACACTAACAAGATAATGATTAATGTATTACCTTGCTGGTGTGTTAGTAATACTAGGATCCCAGGCACTACCACCGTGTAATGGAGTACGTGATGGATCATGAGATGGTGTGGAATATCCACCATAGCCACGACTACCTACAGACAGGATCAGCCATTGTCCTGCAGTAATCAATGACTGACCATCTCCTTGCATTGGAGTCTGTGATCCATACATTGGTGTCCTCCCACCGGCTCCAGGTAATGGAGTGGTGCTGCCATACGATGGGGTCATTGAACCCACCATTGGTGTCTGAGCTCCAAATTGCTGTGGGGTCCTGTTCCAAGATGAAGTCATGCCACCTTTCTCTTGCCCTCTGTGTAATGGCTACTAGCAATGGATCATATGGATCTTGGTCACTCACGTAATGACGTGTAGCCTCATTTTATCGACTGATATAATCAGACACTTGGCATGTAGCTCCACACGGGCTGTTGTCTCTGTAGCATCCTTCACTATACCTACAAACCCTTTGTATGGCCCTTGAATGATCTTAACCGTTTTTGAGATCAGAGCATTGTCACGCCCAGTTCGACCACGCCCCATTCCACCTCCTCCACCACGCCCACCTATACAAAACAAGTCACAATCTAACCACACAAAATCTGTGTATTACCTGATCGATGAGGTGCGGGGCTTGATAGACGTGGACTCTGAGGTACAAACCCACTAACAGATTGTAACTGCAGATAACAACACATGAGTTCAGTTAGTGTCTTAGTGACACATGAACCAGAGTTCAGTTAGTGTCTTAGTGACACATGAACCAGAGTTCAGTTAGTGTCTTAGTGACACATGAACCAGAGTTCAGTTAGTGTCTTAGTGACACATGAACCAGAGTTCAGTTAGTGTCTTAGTGACACATGAACCAGAGTTCAGTTAGTGTCTTAGTGACACATGAACCAGAGTTCAGTTAGTGTCTTAGTGACACATGAACCAGAGTTCAGTTAGTGTCTTAGTGACGCATGAACCAGAGTTCAGTTAGTGTCTTAGTGACGCATGAACCAGAGTTCAGTTAGTGTCTTAGTGACACATGAACCAGAGTTCAGTTAGTGTCTTAGTGACACATGAACCAGAGTTCAGTTAGTGTCTTAGTGACACATGAACCAGAGTTCAGTTAGTGTCTTAGTGACGCATGAACCAGAGTTCAGTTAGTGTCTTAGTGACGCATGAACCAGAGTTCAGTTAGTGTCTTAGTGACACATGAACCAGAGTTCAGTTAGTGTCTTAGTGACACAACTCACAGCAGTGCTCCCTCCTGTGCTTCCAGCTAGCTCCACTTCTTTAGAACGAGCCACAATCATGCCACCATTTTCAACCAGATTACGAGTGTGAATAAAGATGTATCCACGATATACATGTTTTACTTCTCCTTGCTTGCCCTGCAACAGCAACATGTTGTCAAGAGGAGAGACCGTCTATTACTCACAACATGTAATCCTTTGATCACACGAACAATATCTTTAGCAGAAATTGAATTCTAATGGTAATTATGATAAGATAAAGTCATATTAGACACTAGCTCACCTGATGACAATCAAGAGCTACTGCTCGTGTCTTGCGAGGCTGCACTGCATGTTGAGGGACACTCAGCTCCTTGCCATGTTGACTCAACACTTTAAATGTCTCCTTCTCCATCCTGACAATCACTCCAACAGTCAACTGACTACAACATAAGCCACACCCACCAGTAAATGAGCTACACCCTCTCTACTATTTACTCACTCTAATAATACCAGGTCTCCTAGTTGATAGTGGCCACTGGTGTCAACACCACTGCTGGTCTCTAGGCATATCTGAAGATCTCTCGGTCTTACCTTCAGCTATAGACAGCAATAGTTACCATGACAACAAGGACAGTGGTTACCTCGTGCATAGTAAGGTCGGCAAATATGACGGCAAGGTTAGTCTCCACTCTCACTATCAGTCCTGTTTCTCCTTCATGGCGACCAGCTATAACCTTGACATGGTCACCAACCTGGAAATACTTCCTCAGCTCTCTCATCTGAAACTCAAGGTTGTCCTAACAACAGTAGTGTGTTAGTACAGTATGACAGCAGCAGCAGCAGCAGCACTTACCGTGAGCTCCTCGTGTTTAGGAGTGATAGTGACAGTATCACCACTGATACTAACTACCTTACCCTGTAGATGAATTAGTTCACCTTCACACACCTCTACCATATCCCCCGGCTGGAGAGAGGCTGCTCCAGCACGACTACTGTTCACTATATCGTGAGGACCGAGTGATACAGCAGCAGTAATGATGGTGACTATACCTTCCACCTCTACCTCTTCTGGAGTAGCTTCAAACTTCTCTAGTTCTCCAAGAGTTGGTTTAACACCATCAAATATCTGAAGATAAGACAGCACTCAGCAATAGTTCAGTACACTGTAGCTCACAATAGCATTAGAGTTGAATAACTTGTACATGAACCCATTCCTGAAATAGTTCCCTTCAAAGGTCAGATACTCTCCCTCGCGGCCGACCTTGCCCCCAAGGTCCCTGTAAAAGAACTAGTCACATAATTGACGAGTGGTAGTCACATGATAATCACCTGAGTGTCTCTGGATCAAATAATTTAGCAGGTGGTCGAGCTCGTCTCTTTCTTCGCGCCTCTTCTTCATCACCTTCTTCCCTCATATCACCTCTCTTGAGAGTATAATCGATACGTCCCAACATCTTGAGACGCACCTTGTTACGAGACGTATCAACATAGTCCACCTAGGACCAGATAGTGTATTACCATGACCAGATAGTGTATTATCCCAACTAGATAGTGTATTACCATGACTAGATAGTGTATTATCCCGACTAGATAGTGTATTATATTATCCCAACTAGATAGTGTATTACCATGACTAGATAGTGTATTACCATGACTAGATAGTGTATTATCCCGACTAGATAGTGTATTATCCCGACTAGATAGTGTATTATCCCGACTAGATAGTGTATTACCATGACCAGATAGTGTATTATCCCGACTAGATAGTGTATCATCCCGACTAGATAGTGTATTACCATGACTAGATAGTGTATTACCATGACTAGATAGTGTATTATCCCGACTAGATAGTGTATTATCCCGACTAGATAGTATATTATCCCGACTAGATATTGTATTATCCCGACTAGATAGTGTATTATCCCGACTAGATAGTGTATTATCCTGACTAGGTAGTGTATTGTCATGGCAAGACAGCGTATTATCATGCTATAACCATAGATAAATACACCATGTACAGGATTGTTAACTGCTCACGTGAGCAAATACATTTCCATGCGGGCATTCATCGTTCGGGTTATTATGAAGGCCTTGACCTCCAGTTAGATCGACATCAAAGAGGAAAAATATGCCTATGTCAGCCACCCAGGAACACTTTCGCTGGAGAGAAGCTCAGAGAAGGTTGATAGATGTGCCAGCGATCGTTTGGCAGTGCCTTAAATTGTGCTTCTTCGCAGCAAAATTGTCCAAGTCGCCACACAGCTTAGCATGGGACTAGAAGCCTCTTAGGAAGACAGCTACCTAAGTAAAACACTACTGCTAGGATAACCATGTGGCATCGGTGCGATAGGATAACAGCCACATTAGCCGTTTGAATGCAGTTCGAGGAGCGTTTTATGGTGTGGCCGAGGTCATTGATATGCTGTTTCTGTGGGACTATAACTGTCCGAGTATAATTCTGTGCTCGGTTCTACTTATACAGTTGGAAAGCCTGGTTCTTGGCGCATTCAGAAGCAGTACTATAGACAATGGATTCGAGATGTCTACGGGATTTAGCTCACCATGGAAACCGAAATAAACGCCCTCGCGCTACGCGCTCGTGAGGTCTAAAACATTGGTTTCCACGGTGATCTCAATCCCGTAGGCACCGAGAATCTATCGTCTGAGGTGTCTAGACCATACCTGCGCTTAAGCAAATGAAGCGCTCGACGTAGTAGAGAGCCCAGAGAAGTTCCCAGAGTCAAGACAGCCCGTTTTCAAACGATGGCCGTATAAACTCGCGTGCGTTTTTCGACGACACCATGTTGTTGTGGTTATTAATGACGTGGTTAATTAAAGGTGGTCTAAGTAAACTCAGCGGCGGTCTAAGTGAAATCAGCGGTGGTCTACTTGATTTAGTTTACCTCTGGCTGACCAATGAAATTGTAGAATTATATTGAAGTATGGTCTAAGATGAGTATAGCTATCTTAAGGCCTTTTCACACTGGAGTCGGTTACGATGCGCATTGGCACCTGTCGAGAACCGTTCACTATCGATGCGAATTGAATGCGCATCAGGAGCGTTCATACTAGACTTCTGGAAACACGATTAGAACGCCGTTTAGCTGTACCCTATACTGCTTCCACAGCAGCGCTTGCGGGCAGGAAACACTGTCGGAGGACGAACACACGAGCGTCGAGGACAGAGAGACAGCCATTGTTCGAAAACGTGTCATTCATTATTCATGACTTCCGGTATCGCCCACACAATTCGGTTCGATGCGCTTATAATCCACATCGAGATGGCGGATTGACTCGATGAGCATTCATTCGATGTGCATCGCACGAGGTACAGTGTGAACGCGCCCAATTCGCATTCGATGCGCATTGAATTCGGTTAAATTTGCCAATGTGAAAAGGCCTTTAGTCTTGGAGTTACTACAAGCACAAACATGGCCAAGTACGAGGGTTTTGTACAATTTTGACAAAAATTAACGGAGTAGACAAGGAATATCAAGTTCAGAGAAATTCAGCCCGAACATAGAGTGCCTGCACTAAAGTGCAAATATTCCCCAGTTACCAATCCTGTACATGGAGTATTGTCTATGCTATAACTCACCGAGGCAATGTCATCTTTGTACATCCCTCTCTTTATTCTAACCCATGATCCTCTCCTCAATGAGCTACTAGCAGCATCTTTCACTACTCTCAATACGTCTGTCATCTCGTGTATAGGGACCATCAGTTGTTGCCATTTCCCTATCTGTAAGTTGCCAATGTCTTCTATTGCCTGAAATACACTATTATGAAATATTGTTTATAATAATAATTATTACTAACTTGTTTGACGTGTTGCTGTTTAAATGCCTCCACATATATGTAACCCTTCAGGCCTTCTACTGCTATAGCACTCTTAATATATAGTGGCTACAAAAATAAAAATATACGATTTTTTGACCTTGCTTACTACTTTAACCCCTCCCACTCCCACCACTATTCACCCACATACTGTATCACTGTCCTGTAAAGTAATGAACTTGCGCATGAGAGTCATAACCGTCTCCTTCTCAGTTCCCATCTGAGAGACAGAGAGAGAGAGAGAGAGAGAGAGAGAGAGAGAGAGAGAGAGAGAGAGCATGATAAGAAGGATTAGACTTTGGTGATATTATACAGACCCTGCATTTGATGGTCCATAGATTAGGATCCCTATAGATAGATAGAGATAAAGGCTTAGTGTATGATATGGAGGTCTCTCTTACTTTACTCCTGGCAGTAGTTGCTGTTGACGTATCTGAGGAGCTTGATCCTCAAGATCTTCATAACTACAACATACTGGAATAATTATACTGAGATATCCTAGAGTACGGAATACCTTGAGGTTGGTCCCATGGCATATTTCTGCCTCAAGTACTCTTCCACAGTATCTTCAGACTCCTCATTGAGAATACGCTGCATTGTGAACTTACGAGCATCACTGGCATCTCTTGTCTCATCATATGGAGCTATAGACACACAGAGCATGAACCACACATAGAGAGAGCTAGCTGGCTACTTCACACGACTGTCACTGTATCACTATAGAGCTAGAGTCATCTTATCATGAAGCTCTGTACAGAGCCATCATATCATCAAGCTCTGTACAGAGCCATCATATCATCAAGCTCTGTACAGAGCCATGATATCATGAGGCTCTGTACAGAGCCATCATATCATCAAGCTCACGTACAGAGCCATCATATCATCAAGCTCTGTACAGAGCCATCATATCATGAAGCTCACGTACAGAGCCATCATATCATGAAGCTCTGTACAGAGCCATCATATCATCAAGCTCACGTACAGAGCCATCTTATCATGAAGCTCACGTACAGAGCCATCATATCATGAAGCTCACGTACAGAGCCATCATATCATCAAGCTCACGTACAGAGCCATCATATCATCAAGCTCACGTACAGAGCCATCATATCATGAAGCTCACATACAGAGCCATCATATCATGAAGCTCTGTACAGAGCCATCATATCATGAAGCTCTGTACAGAGCCATCATATCATGAAGCTCACGTACAGAGCCATCATATCATCAAGCTCACGTACAGAGCCATCATATCATGAAGCTCACGTACAGAGCCATCTTATCATGAAGCTCACATACAGAGCCATCATATCATGAAGCTCGCGTACAGAGCCATCATATCATGAAGCTCACGTACAGAGCCATCATATCATGAAGCTCTGTACAGAGCCATCATATCATCAAGCTCTGTACAGAGCCATCATGAAGCTCACGTACAGAGCCATCATATCATGAAGCTCACGTACAGAGCCGTCATATCATGAAGCTCACATACAGAGCCATCATATCATGAAGCTCACGTACAGAGCCATCATATCATGAAGCTCACGTACAGAGCCATCTTATCATGAAGCTCACATACAGAGCCATCATATCATGAAGCTCGCGTACAGAGCCATCATATCATGAAGCTCACGTACAGAGCCATCATATCATCAAGCTCTGTACAGATCCATCATATCATCAAGCTCTGTACAGAGCCATCATATCATGAAGCTCTGTACAGAGCCATCATATCATGAAGCTCTGTACAGAGCCATCATATCATGAAGCTCTGTACAGATCCATCATATCATGAAGCTCTGTACAGAGCCATCATATCATCAAGCTCTGTACAGATCCATCATATCATGAAGCTCACGTACAGAGCCATCATATCATGAAGCTCACGTACAGAGCCATCATATCATGAAGCTCGCGTACAGAGCCATCATATCATGAAGCTCACGTACAGAGCCATCATATCATGAAGCTCACGTACAGAGCCATCATATCATCAAGCTCACGTACAGAGCCATCATATCATCAAGCTCACGTACAGAGCCATCATATCATCAAGCTCACATACAGAGCCATCATATCATCAAGCTCGCGTACAGAGCCATCATATCATGAAGCTCTGTACAGAGCCATCATATCATCAAGCTCACATACAGAGCCATCATATCATCAAGCTCTGTACAGAGCCATCATATCATGAAGCTCACATACAGAGCCATCATATCATGAAGCTCGCGTACAGAGCCATCATATCATGAAGCTCGCGTACAGAGCCATCATATCATGAAGCTCTGTACAGAGCCATCATATCATGAAGCTCACATACAGAGCCATCATATCATGAAGCTCATGTACAGAGCCATCATATCACAGTAGTTAGACTCACACACAGTGCTGACTTACTCTTGTCATAATGACTGACTATCTTGTCAAATCCTTCCTCTACTTCATCATCATCCTCCTCCTCATCTGTCTCCTCTATTAATATAAACAAGTTAGACTAGCCATGATACCAACATAAGACCAATATTACCAGCTTCCTCGTGAATAAACTCAGACCGTGGCCTCTTCTTTCTGGGCTCCTCGTAATCTTCCAACTCTTCCTCGTCTATCTCTTCCTCCTCTTCTTCCTGTGTCAGAGATGAAATAGCTGGACCACCATTACACTCTACCTACCTCACTACTGTACTCTGATTCATCGCTATCTGTCATGTCGCCACCTGGCTCTCGAGCTAGCTAGCTGCTAGATGATATTGATGGCGGGAGAGGGCACGATGTGATAGTGGGCGTGGTCATGCTCACGTGCGCGAGCATACTAATCAAGATGGCTGCTGAGGTAATGGCCACTAGTACATACTCTACCAGTACTCATCCAGTGAGTGTGATAGTGTGCCTGGCTCACCTGCTGTCCATAGCAACAGAGACTGCCAGTGGGTCGTGCCATGTCATCTCCTACTCCAGTCATTACCTCAGAGGTGTCCTCCTCGTCACGTGATCAAAGACAGCAGAATGTAGCCGGATCAGTGGATAGAGAGCAGGTGTACCAATGGATACAAGAGCTGACACCTCCTGACACAAGAGAACACGCTCTCATTGAACTAAGGTACTGCTAACTGTGATAGTAGTGTTCTATCTGATCATAAATACAGTAAGAAGAGAGAGGTACTACCTGATCTAGCTCCCTTGCTATGGCATTCATTTGGTATTATAATGAGTATATTATAATACTAATGTGTTAGTCTCTCATGATAGGTACAATGGCGGCATTATTACAGGAGATAGTCATGATATACCCTGCTATTAACCCACCAACCCTAACAGTAAGCAGCTCTGTACCGCCTCCATCACTTCATTGTGTTGTTAGGCTCAGCAGTCCAATAGAGTATGTAATGCACTAGCATTGCTACAGTGTGTTGCATCACACGCTGACACTAGATCAGCATTCCTCCAAGGTACTTCACTAGTACTATGATCATCAGCTAGTGTGTTCCTCATCCTTAGCACACATTCCATTGTTCTTGTATCCATTCCTTCACACTGTCAGTAAGAGCAGACCATTCGAGTATCTACGTCTCACTAGTCTTGGTGTGGTAGGAGCTCTGGTTAAAGTATGTTCTCTCTTTCTCTCTCTATCTATCTCTCTCTCTCTCTCTCTCTCTCTCTCTCTCCGTCACCTCTCCTCCCTCTCTAGACTGATGATCAAGAGGTCATTCATTTCCTCCTGACCACTGAGATTATCCCTCTGTGTCTTCGTATTATGGAGTCTGGTAGTGAATTATCAAAAACCGTGGCAACTTTTATTCTACAAAAAATTCTTCTTGATGAGACAGGTCTGGCGTATATCTGTCAGACGTATGAGCGATTCACTCATGTTGCAATGATACTTGTCAGTGTGCACCCTTAGTCATGTGACTAGTGTAATGCTGTCCTCCTTATTAGAACAAGATGGTCGAAGCACTAGCCAAGGAACCGTCTGCCCGGTTATTGAAACATGTAGTGAGGTGCTATCTTAGACTGACAGATCACTCCAGGTTAGTTACTAGCTAATGGCTACTGCTGTGTCTCACTGTCTACAGGGCCAGGGACGCTCTCACTCGATGTATCCCTGATCAACTCAAGGATACTACATTCTCGCCGTGTCTCAAAGATGACTCTACTACTAAGAAATGGTTATCGCAGTTGCTGCAAAATTTAGGCCAGCTAGCTGCTGGTGACCAGCAGATCAATGACTCTGTAACACAATAGTAGCTCTCATGTTATGTGATTTGAAACTTCCTTCATTGCATGTTGTTAGTGGTTTTAGAATCCGCTCTACGAAGCTGTAGCGTGTATCCTAGTTGCGTGGCTTTGTACACGTATACCTACAATGTAGTTATTTTTGCCACTGATGTTGTTCTATTTTTAGCACAAGTGGCGGCATTGCTTCTGATTGGATGGCGATTACCTCATATTATTGGATAATGACGTCATCCCGTTTGGTCGTGACGTCATTAGTTATACTGTGTCGGTGTCTAGATCTGGGAGGAGAGAGAGGTGTTCAAACCGCTCGCTTAGACCTACACTTAAAGGTAAAGAGCTCCACCAGATCATCTCAAGCGTATTGCTGAAGCTAGGCAGACTAGAATATTCTATAAAAGGTGAGCATTATAGAATGGACAAGGCTGCGTAATGGCGACCCTTACAAGGTCAATTCAAATTTGTGTTAGTGTGTGTGTGTTACCTAAAATACTTGTTGAGCTTAGGATAACCCGATACACGGTAGTCTTGTTAGATTAATCTCGAACAACTTGTGTCTATGTGCTGCTATTCGGGACAGTTTATAGACGGTATAATACTCTGATAGTAAGTGTAACAGCATAGAGGCAACATGGTAGAATCGTGTTGTTGAGTGTTAGTAAAGAATGATGCTGAGTGAGATGGGCGTGGCAGTATGTCAAGATTGCATAGTCCATTTTTCCTGTCGTTAGTGTTGCAGCAAAGAATCTGTTGTGTTTGTATTTGAGTGATATAGTACTGTGAGTGTTGGAGGGCCAGCAGGAAGGGTAGGGCACTGGTCAACCGGTAGGGCGAAGGGGTCACTTGTAGAATGGGTAGGGTCATTGGTAAATCGGTGGCCCATAAGGGTCACTTGTAGAATGGGTAGGGCACTGGTCAATCGGTAGGGCAAAGGGGTCACTTGTAGAATGGGTGGGGTCATTGGTAAATCGGTGGCCCATAAGGGTCACTTGTAGAATGGGTAGGGTCATTGGTAAATCGGTGGCCCATAAGGTCACTTGTAGAATGGGTAGGGTCATGGTAAGACAAAGGGGTCTATTATATAGGATGGGTAGGGTCACTGATCAATCGGTAGAGCATAAGGGTCAGTTGTAGGATGGGTAGAGCCTTGAGCCTTGGATGTGGGCCAGTAGTTATTGGCCTCGGATGGCAGGGGATACTTGTGACCAATGGATTATGAGTGATGTCAGTATATCCAGACTCAGCATCACGGCAGAGGTATTTTGGTGCTCTGTCAAAAGCTAGGAATTTCTCCTCTGATACTATAGTGGAGTACCTGGACATGTTATTGTAGCACATAAAGAGTATTCTGTATTTGTGTAATCTCGATACAAGCACAAGAGGATGCAAAACAGCCAACAATAGCGCTACTGCTCGTGAGGCAACTCGTAGCACTAAACACAATCAGTGGTCAGCATCTGAGACTAATGAACTGTAGTTACAGTGTGTCAATATGAACTCTGGTTACCATAGCAACCTAGCTGACAGCTTGTAAATAGGAAGTGTTATAATGTTTGTTTATCCTTTGCACAGACTGGTTCCTGTTCTGTTGACGTCTGGTCTCTGTCCTTAGGAATAATGGGCAAGAAGTTAGCAAAACTCTTTGGGAAGAAGGATATGAGGATACTCATGTTGGGTTTGGATGCAGCTGGCAAGACTAGTATCCTATAACATTATCACTAGTAATAATAATGTATTAGTGGCAGCAACTCCTTAACTTGTTAACAGCTATATTGTACAAGCTCAAGCTGGGTCAATCAGTGACTACAATACCTACTGTAGGATTCAATGTGGAGACTGTCACTTACAAAAATGTCAAGTTTAATGTTTGGGTAAGTGTCGGGCTAGCTAGCTGACTGACTGGCTGACTGGCATCTTATTATCATTATACAGGATGTTGGAGGACAGGATAAGATTCGTCCATTATGGCGGCACTATTACACAGGTACACAAGGACTCATCTTTGTAGTCGACTGTTCAGACAGAGATCGTATCGAGGAAGGGAGACAAGAGCTTCATCGCATCATAAACGACAGAGAAATGAAAGATGCCATCATTTTAATATTTGCTAACAAGCAAGATTTGCCAGATGGTGAGTCATCAGAACCATAGTACATGAGCCATTTTGTTGCTATTCATTCTTTATGTCTATGCAGCAATGTCACCGATTGAAGTTCAAGAAAAGTTAGCTTTGACAAAGCTCCGTGATCGTACATGGTATGTACAGCCATCCTGTGCTACTAGTGGTGATGGCCTTTATGAAGGACTAACTTGGCTTACGTCTAATCACAAGAAGTCCTAATTAATGCCCCCTGTTGAACACAGATTACTTAGCGCTCTTTTCTTTATTTTCGTTCTCACAAGTGATGTTGTTTCGTCAAAATATTGACAAGATCTACATGTATAGCTATTAGATGTTCTACTACACAAAGTTCTCTTAACACAACAATACTTCACACTGTCTACAATATCTGTCTGTCTCTACGTGTGTGCGTGTGTGTGTGTACAGTTGTGTGTGTGTTAGTGTATACCTATTTATAGCACAGAGTACATATTGATTATAACATGTTGTTAATACGTCAGAACCACAAGAACTTGCTGCGACGGGATGACGATGGAGTGGTTAACCATCTCAATTTACTCAAATTTCCTTCCTTGAATGGAGGATAGCGTAACCTGCAGTAGTGGGTAGTCACAGCTAGGTTCAAGATAATGATGCAGCTGACCTGTTGACAGTCTCTAGACCAGTACCAATAGAATAGACTGGTTTAAGATGAGTGAATGTATCGAATGTGTGTTTGCCGTGATAAGCACCAATACCACTGTAACCCACTCCACCAAACGGCAGACTTGACACTAAGAGAACAACAGTAAGTCACAGCTCTCACAAACAGCAGCACAACTCACAGCTCTCACTAACAGCACAACTCACAGCTCTCACTAACAGCACAACTCACAGCTCTCACAAACAGCAGCACAACTCACAGCTCTCACAAACAGCACAACTCACATGAGTAATATTGCATGGTATCATTGCATACTATTGCTCCTGATGAGGTAGAGTTACTGATTAATTCAAATGTTGCTTTATTTTCAGTAAATACATAAAATGTTAATGGCTTTTCTCTGTTAATAACATAACATTGATCATACAGGCAATTATTCATTAACTAACCTGTTGTTAACAAAATCTATAGCTTTTTGTACGCTCTCTACTGTGATTATGGGAAGGATAGGTCCAAATATTTCATCCTGCATTATAGGGTCATCTGGTGATACATCCACTATAATAGCAGGCGCTATATAGCACTGTGACTCGTCCCTCCCTCCTGTGAGTATATTTGTGCCCTTACAAGAGTCCAGAACACCACACAACCTCCTACACCACATCAAGAAGCATAGTAATACACACACAATGACATACACTTACTGATAGTAACACACACTTACTGATAGTAACACACACTTACTGATAGTAACACACACTTACTGATAGTAACACACACTTACTGATAGTAACACACACTTACTGATAGTAACACACACTTACTGATAGTAACACACACTTACTGATAGTAACACACACTTACTGATAGTAACACACACTTACTGATAGTAACACACACTTACTGATAGTAACACACACTTACTGATAGTAACACACACTTACTGATAGTAACACACACTTACTGATAGTAACACACACTTACTGATAGTAACACACACTTACTGATACACAATGACACACACTTACTGATAGTAACACACACTTACTGATAGTAACACACACTTACTGATAGTAACACACACTTACTGATAGTAACACACACTTACTGATACACAATGACACACACTTACTGATAATGTCTGGTACAGATGATTCTACCATAATCACTGCATTGGTGTGGATCCTATAGTATAGGGACACTATTATCAATCTAACACACATGATGATGGTACCTCTGATCCATAGAATTCAACTATCGCCGCCTTCATATCATGGACTAACCGATCTCTAATGGATGCTGAACACACCACATAGTCTGGTGCTATGCAGCTCTGCCCTGCATTCATTAACTTGCCCCATATTATTCTACGAGCAGCGACGCCTATATTAGCATCATCAGCTACTATCACAGGACTGCAGCGCAGAGAATACACTGACCCCGCCCATTAACACACACCCTACCTCTTGCCGCCTAGCTCCAGAGTGACAGGTGTTATGTGTTCAGCAGCAGCTCTCATGACAAGGCGACCAATAGACGTGCTACCAGTATAGAATATGTAGTCAAACCTTTCCTGTAAGAGAGCTTTAGACACCTCTACACCTCCTGGTACCACTACACACATCTCCTATAACACATAATATGACACACTAATAATAACTAATATAGCATACTCACGTTGCCCATGTATTTAGATATAAGATCACACAATGTGTTTGATGTAGCCACTGCCATCTCAGATGGTTTCAACACCACAGCATTGCCTAAACCACACTAATACAGCTGCTGGTAATAATGGTGATCACTAACCAGCTGCAATGGCTCCTAATAATGGAATGAGCGCTAGTTGTACAGGGTAGTTCCATGGTGAAATTACCAATACAGTACCATATGGCTCTGGTTGAAGGTGTACCGTACTCAGCTTGTTGACAAGATCCTTATCAACTGGGTGTGGTTTAGTCCATTGATCCAGATCCCTCAATGCTATGATCAGCTCACTATAGACCATATGATACTCTCCTATCACTGCTTCACTATATGCCTGTGAGGAACACACTAGCTCACTATAAACCATATGATAGTATCATTGCTTCACTATATGCCTGTGAGGAACACACTAGCTCACTATAAACATATGATACTATCACTGCTTCACTATATGCCTGTGAGGAACACACTAGCTCACTATAAACCATATGATAGTATCACTGCTTCACTATTAACAGCTAATGCCACTCACCTTATGGAGGTCAGTCCATAAAGCGTCACATATCATCTTCTCGTTCTCTTCTAACATCATCTTGAATTGCTGTAGCTGGTGCAATCGATAGCGCTTGTGTTCCTCATTGCTCCATCCAATATGGCTGCGATACCCAGCACGTACTCTAGACACAATCTAAAGAACACTATATTTATCACCAGAAGAATGATGAGCTATGTCAACCACATATATACATTATGTATAGCCCATGGCTATGGTCACAGGTTCTCACTCACATCTGGTATCTTATCCACAGCAGTCTCCACTAGATCTAAAGATTTCTCAGCTGGCTGGACACCAGCACCTGCTGCTGATTCACTACTAAGCTGCTCTTCGTCGCAGCTGGCCATAGCAAGGGGCGGAGCGTAGTCTATAAGGGCGGGGTTTGCACACTGCTGCAGCATAATAATACTATGCGAGATACATGTACTATGTAAGTATGTGATGGCGTCGTCTGAAGTTGAGCAGATGATAGCAGATCATCCCGCTGCTAATGGACTAGTTGTCGTCTTGACTAATGATTATAATGATCCCAGCATCTTACGTGTGAAGCTTAATCCTCTCAAAGAATGCCATGAAGATGGTGTTGAGATGAAAAAGACATTTTCTGATCACTTTAGGTTTGCATGTTTGTGGAAGAAAAACAGCACAGCGATTGAGATCATCAGAGTTATCGCACAAATGAGCAGGTGTGAGTATCCTTCGTGTTACAAGTGCTTGGCTGTTGTGTTCTCTGGTCATGGTGAAGAAAATGTGCTTTTCGGTAGTGATGGAAAGAAAATTTCAATAGAAGAGGAGTTAATAGGTCCTCTTCAACCAAGTGAGCTTCCTAACATGAGGACTACACCTAAACTATTCTTTATTGATGCTTGTCGAGGGAAAATGACTATGATTCCAGCAGTGAAGAGCAAGGGATCCCCTGAAGGCATTGAAAAGGGTGGATACTTTATAGCATATTCCACAACCCTTGGTTATCGATCATACACACGCGGTGAGAAGAGTAAGTGGATGCCAATGGTAGCACAACGCCTGAGGAGCTCGGACCAATCGGTTCAAGATATTGTGGCTGAGATTGCTAGTGAGTTGAGAGAGGATATGACAGACATGATGTGTCCAGAGTATGTGGGTCAGTGTCAACCAGTGTACCTGCATCGACTAGATAATATTGGTATGTAACCTAATGGATCACTTTGTGTTGAATACTAGATCATTTTAATAGAGTCAGTTGAAACTGATCACCGCTACTGTCACTATAGTGAGTGAATCAGCTGCTGCATGCTGCTGCAGTATAGCTGCTATTATACCTGTAGGTGGCATTATTGCTGCTGTTGCTATGGTTGTTATCAGCATGTTGTTGGGATTATGGTGGCTGCCTTCATATATGAACACAGTAACAACAAATACTTCAGGTATGTATTACTTCAGGTATTTATGGTGTGATCTGTGTCTCAATGTTAGTGACCAACTCTTCCTCATCTTCAAACAGCAGTAGCACTATCCTCAGTATATGTAAGTATCTGACTACTATCATAATGCATGGTAACCTCACCTATCCACAGCTGAACTAATAGATGCCCTACCTCGATCAATCAATAATACTAGCCACTTCTGTGAGTGTCTTGAGCTGGCATCTTCAAAATGTACTGAAATACTGAGCCGTCATACAAGCCCAGAGGATCAAACAACAGACATGATGAAACAATGGTGGTTGAGCTATGAGAGGGTGGATCGTACATGGCAGAAGATTGTGAACAGTCTCACTTGCAACAAGTATTATAAAGAAGCTGTTATTTTGGCTAAGAATAAAGGTGGTAACACATGGTACAAGTTAATGTACAAATCACCAATTCCACCATACATGTTCATATCAGTGTTATCAGTGATGAGAGAAGTGGCTAATGGCACATACCTGCCACATCCACGACCCAGTCCTTCATAACTATCAATCATTAACTTGAATATATTATTGAAGAGAAAAATTAAGGATAAAGCATGAATCTGGGTGTGGTCATACATTAGTATAATGATGTGGTACTACAGTTAGTGTAATGTCTCCGGAGAATGCCTTGATCAATCTCACGACCTCATCCTGTCTCATTCCATCCACTGATACTCCATTCACGCGCAGTATCTGATCACGTGACTTCAATCTGCCGTCGTCAGCAGCTATGCCCCTCGAAGCAATACCCTTTATATAGATAGGGCTATGCCCACGTGGGGAGTCAACTCCACCCACTACACTGAACCCAAGGGAATCATTGCTGGGTCGTGGTAGAGTAATGTTCATCTCTATAGGACTATAACAGAGCGCTGTTACTAGCTATACACCATGCATGTGATCTAACATACCTTGATCTGCCGGACCTGTAGTCATCCATCCATTCCTCCCATTCAGGAGAGAGGCATCCATCATCATCATCACACAGATTATCACCTTGGATCATCTCTAGTCTAATAATACTAGCACCAGAGACACTCTTCATGATCTGCACTGCTTCAGAATGAGTCTTATCAATCAATGATATGTCACTGACTGACAGGATTATATCACCTCTCTATAGTAGAGAAAATAACATGAGCTGTGTATTATAGTAATTGTACTATAGTAGGGTGTTAGTGTACTATAGTAGCATGATAGTGCACTATAGTAGGGTGTTAGTGCACTATAGTAGGGTGTTAGTGTACTATAGTAGCATGATAGTGCACTATAGTAGGGTGTTAGTGCACTATAGTAGGGTGTTAGTGTACTATAGTAGGGTGTTCGTGTACTATAGTAGGGTGTTAGTGCACTATAGTAGGGTGTTAGTGTACTATAGTAGGATGTTAGTGTACTATAGTAGGGTGTTCGTGTACTATAGTAGGGTGTTAGTGCACTATAGTAGGGTGTTAGTGTACTATAGTAGGATGTTAGTGTACTATAGTAGGGTGTTCGTGTACTATAGTAGGGTGTTAGTGTACTATAGTAGGGTGTTAGTGCACTATAGTAGGGTGTTAGTGTACTATAGTAGGGTGTTAGTGCACTATAGTAGTGTGATAGTGTACTATAGTAGGGTGTTAGTGTACTATAGTAGGGTGTTAGTGTACTATAGTAGGGTGTAAGTGCACTATAGTAGTGTGATAGTGTACTATAGTAGGGTGTTAGTGTACTATAGTAGGGTGTTAGTGTAGTATAGTAGGGTGTTAGTGTACTATAGTAGGGTGTTAGTGCACTATAGTAGGGTGTTAGTGCACTATAGTAGGGTGTTAGTGCAATATAGTAGGGTGTTAGTGCACTATAGTAGGGTGTTAGTGCACTATAGTAGGGTGTTAGTGCACTATAGTAGGGTGTTAGTGTACTATAGTAGGGTGTTAGTGCACTATAGTAGGGTGTTAGTGTACTATAGTAGGGTGTTAGTGCACTATAGTAGTACCTGTATATCAGAGCATTTGTCTACTATACTGTCTGGTCTAATTCCAGATACATAGATTGGTATATCTCCATCATTACTGCCGATACCGCCTGACACACTCATACCAAAGCTCTCATGAGAATCCTACACACACACAGTAGTACGTGAGTGACCGGGTTATTATATATAACACATACCTTCTTGAGTAGTACACACTTGAGTGCTCCTACACGATATCCTGTTCTCTGTTTGACCTCTTCATAAACACGATTGGCACTAGATGATGATGAATGATCAGATGAGCTAGGGGACCTGCGCACCATCCTGTGAGCTACTAGTAGACGTACTAGACCATATGCTTCCTAAACAGACTAATTAAACACATTGTAACTCATCAATAATGACGACTTACATCCATTCTAGCAGCTGCCTCATCAATAGTAGCATGTCTGATATTATATCCATTAGCTTCTAGTATCCTGTCCCCTACCAGCAATCGATCACAGCTCTCGGCTAGTGAGCCTGATTCAAAGTTGTTAATATATATTCCTGGATGATTCCTATATAGAGACAATGAGAATAGGTCATCATGATAATGGGTGGGGCTTACTTTGATGTGTATATATTAATACCAAGTGGGCGGTCCTCGTCTCTCAGTAGCTCCACCTCCTCTACTTGAGGTAGTTTATCATATCCAGGCATTTTAAACTCAAATGAGTTACTCCTTAACACAACGATGGCTACCAGTGGGCGTGTGGTAGAGAGAGCTAGTCGAGCTTGAGCAATAGATTTGTTACAGAACTTCTGTCCATCAATCTAGACAGAGTGAATACTATAACCAGGAGTAACCTTCACACTCTAGCAACATACCGATAATATTTGATCGCCACGCCTCAGTCTGCCATCTTTGTAACCATTTCCATTATGATAGACATCTTGAATTACCAGAGCTCCCTAAGATCATAGAAATACTATTCACTGCAATAGCTCACAAGCCATTATGGTGCTAATATATTGCAGTAGCACAGGTGTTAGAGTCAGGTCATGAAAACCCAATATCAGCTTGACTCAGATGTGCTAGATCAAAGGATGACCAAGCCATACTTCTCCAGCAGGCAAGGCTTCTATAGGTACCATTGCCATCCACCAGGCGAGGCTTCTATAGGTACCATTGCCATCCACCAGGCAAGGCTTCTACAGGTACCATTGCCATCCACCAGGCAAGGCTTCTATAGGTACCATTGCCATTCAGTAAGCAAGCCTTCTACAGGTACCATTGCCATCCACCAGGCAAGGCTTCTATAGGTACCATTGCCATCCACCAGGCAAGGCTTCTACAGGTACCATTGCTATCCACCAGGCAAGGCTTCTACAGGCACCATTGCTATCCAGCAGGCAAGGCTTCTACAGGCACCATTGCTATCCAGCAACCAAGGCTTCTACAGGCACCATTGCTATCCAGCAACCAAGGCTTCTACAGGTACCATTGCTATCCAGCAGGCAAGGCTTCTACAGGCACCATTGTCATTCAGCAAGCAAGGCTCAAGCAATATCTCACTATGGAAGGCTTCTCTACAGGCCCAACCTAGCTAAGCTAGATGATCACTCACCGTTCTTTCACATATTGTGACATTCAGTCCTAAATCATTGGTGCCCTTTGGTATCTCAACTAAACAACGAACATCCTCAACTACCTCCAGTTTGATACCAGCTAGAGAGAGAGAGAGAGAGAGAAAAGAGCGCAAAATTTTTGAATTGTTGCTGATTGTAAAGTACAAGTGCTACCATGCAGAGAGCTATCTGGCTTTATAGCAGTGATATAACACACTCTCGGCATTCCCCTGCACTGGGCATGTGGAACACAAACCCTCAAAAGTTTACAAGTAATCAAATATTGACTATTGAAAGAACAATAGTTGCTGTAAACAAACCGGCCAATCAGATTCACCATACAAGTTTAAAGTCTAGTTAATGCATTCTTGTGCTACTAATGAATTGAAATGAATTATGAGTGCTTGGTGTCTAGTTACACGAAGATCATGAATATCATTACCATACTACTACAGTGAGTAAATACTGTTCTTATTTCCAAAACAGATGGCGTCAAATAGTTTGATTGGATAACTACACACTGCCCACAATTACTAGATAAAGTAATTGAGTCGTTGAGAAATTGCAATGCATGATCCATAACCATGCTTGCACAAAGTAAGAATAGATGCAGCTCTTAGAGTACTCAGTACTCACAGCCAAGCAGCCAGAATAATGGCATTAACTATAGAAGCCTTACTCATGAGATCCCTGTACGCATTTACAACTGTTCGAGCACACATGCGTTCAACACTTGGCTGTGCATTATTATTATTGGAAATGTCCTATAGCTATAAACCATGCATAGTCCACAGGTGTCCCTGTGAGGCAGCTAGCTAGCTAGGAAGAAGGCCAATGTGTAATACGAGCAACATTCCACACAATTACACTGCAGCTGTCAGTAATTATGAATGAATTGAATCGAACCCATAACTCAAGTATGCGAGTTTGAGACACAATGGCGGCACTAATAAACCACTAACCAATACCACTGCACGATGGTGACACTAATATACCACTAACCAATACCACTGCACGATGGTGACACTAATATACCACTAACCAATACCACTGCACGATGGTGACACTAATATACCACTAACCAATACCACTGCACGATGGTGACACTAATATACCACTAACCAATACCACTGCACGATGGTGACACTAATATACCACTAACCAATACCACTGCACGATGGTGACACTAATATACCACTAACCAATACCACTGCACGATGGTGACACTAATATACCACTAACCAATACCACTGCACGATGGTGGCACTAATATACCACTAACCAATACCACTGCACGATGGTGACACTAATATACCACTAACCAATACCACTGCACGATGGTGACACTAATATACCACTAACCAATACCACTGCACGATGGTGACACTAATATACCACTAACCAATACCACTGCACGATGGTGACACTAATATACCACTAACCAATACCACTGCACGATGGTGACACTAATATACCACTAACCAATACCACTGCACGATGGTGACACTGCTAAACTATTCATCAATAATAACAAATCGTACACTGGAACTATCTGGTAATATGTGTTTGTAGATTGAGCTTAGTCTGTTTAGAAATGGTTTAATTACAGTTTAAATACCTACCAATAAAAAACACTTCAGATTCTCAAAACAGGTTGATGGTCAATATTATGACAAGATATCAATATAATGGAGTAATTGAGTAGTGTTGAGGACAACAGTATTGTGGTGTGTAGGAGACCGCAATCCACACATGCCAGTGACAGCACATTGCCACGACGCCGTGAGATGAGTATCTGTTTTATTACTGCTCTTCGGAATGTATAGGCTCATTAACCCCTAGAGTGCCGCCATAGCAACATGCATCCGTCGCTACAATACATCACAAAATATAATTAATCATTTTGCACCACAAATATAGTGATCAAAGGATTAATTAGTTATTAGTACATTAGCTCTGAAAGTGATCATTGATTATACCATTGAACCACAGCTCAACAGACAGGAAAGAGGATCCCGGTCCAATGGAGGGCCTATCAGCAGATCCATGAACCCAAGTGGTGTGTGCTGATAATTTTGAGAACTGAGCGACGATGCCCTACACCCATACCACTAATCACACACACACTTACATACATGGTAGCAAGTAGTAAACTGAGCTGCGATATTGGCCAATAGAATTTAAAGAATTTAAATGAAGACAGATGTCAGTAACATCAGTGAAACAAGCCACATGAGGAAAGGGACCAGATGATGACAAGACCAGGAACTACACATGAGGCTTCATTATTAGCAATGATGCAACAATGACATCATTATAGCAATTAGCCAGACCTGGCAAGGAAGACAATCACCACTTCCCTGATCAGACAAAGTGCAGTATACAATAAACAGGAGATAAGTTGGCAATGGCTCCACACTACAGGTTGGCTGGGCATACTGTACCACACTGCAGGTTGGCTGGGCATACTGTACCACAAACAGCCATCACTAAAGAATCAAACCTGTATACTGATTGAACAGATGTGCTCTTGGCTAACACAATGATTGCTTCATTAACTATTACTATAATATAATAATAATGGAGTTACCCATCAAATCATCAATGACATTATTACCAGTTCTGGGCACCCAATGGTTAAGTGGTTGGGACCATGTATAAAACTTTTATTATGTTTGGCCAAAAGAATGTACTCTCCATCGCTTGTTGTATTCTTTGAAAGGCACCTGTGAAATTAGGACAGCTTTCTGTTGCATATGCTATGGCCATGCCTTTATGATATCTGTACAGCCAATCAGAACACTATGGCAGCGGGTTTACAATACTGAGCAAGCGCTTACAGACAACTATCCATGTAATTAGAGTTTTGTTAGGGATGGAGTGTTTACTAAGCGAGAAAAATTGCAAGAAGGTTCTGAGAATGTTAGTATTTTCATTTTCCTCCAGTCAAATAGAAGCCTGCTCAAGCTTTTAATCACTATAGTGTGTTCAAAAAAATAATACCATCATTAGCATCATAATCATCAGTGGCCGGTTGCCTAGGATACTAATGATAACGTGGTTTTATACAGGAAGTACATGTAGACTGCCAAGGTGGTTACCCTGGCAACAGATTATCATAAACTAGTGTCTAGCTATGGCTAGTCGAGTTGATACATGGCTACCACATCACAATATACATTGGATCATGCAATACTAGGCCACTCACTGATTGGATCAACATCGTTTCCATATACACAGCCCCATAGGTGTTCTGTCAGCTGATTCCTTGGTCCCACAAATGTGCAACCCAGTGCATTCCGAGGACATCGTGTGTATGTTCCAGGGCACAAGTGTTTGAGGTGTCTCTCCATAGAGCTGCGTGGCATAGTGGCGTCACAGTACGCAGTGTTAGGGCACACAACGTTCAGCTTATCCAGAATATTCCTCACGAGATTGCTGGCTCGACGAATATCCTCCTCTGTTAGTCGCTGGTGGTCAATAGGACATGCCTTGTGCAGTCTGATCTGGCGTCGAGCACATGCACTGCAGAACGTGTGTCCACACGGTGTGTCGACTGGATCCACTAGAGGCTGAAGGCATACCTGGCACATTAACTCTTCTTCTACCTCGATAGGGTAGTCGTACAGATGGTTGTCTTCTTTCTCGTGGCTCTGTCCGCATGAAGCACACATCCTGTGATAGACACGACGCTGCATCTTGAAACTACTTGATCGAGCGAGACTGCTGTTGGTTCGCTGTTGCTGGCGATGATTATAATGCTGAGATACTGATCTTCTCAGGGACTGACTCATGTCTAGTTATAACAATGTAATCGCTAACTCGATAAAAGACAAATATGCTTCTCGACAACTTGATTTCGCCTTTTAAATCTCACAAAAAATTTCCCACCGCCCACGCATTGCCAGGAAATCGAAACCCTACAAATTTTAGTATCACTGAAAGAATTATAGCAAGAATCTTACTTTAGATGACGAGCACATCATTGCTTCGTGGCGTTAGATCAGCATTAGATACAATCAAGCAGGTTAACCTTCTGCAGGCACCCAATGGATAAGACTTGCGACTTGTGCCAGGCTGCCAGCACGTGTCGAGCCACGCCCACCATTTATAACACATGCCTCTTTTCGCGTGGGTAAAAATGGCTGGTGTACTGAGTCTACTGACTGGGCGAGCAGCGGCTAGTAGGCCCCTGGTGTGGTGGAAAGCACCTAGCTGCTGGTTGGCGAGGCATGCTGTCACAGTGGCCTCTCCTCCAAAGCGACCAGATCCTCACATGATAGGTGTGACGAGAGGTTGGGATACAGTGTCGGCTGTGATGCCAACTGGTGGCGTATATGACCCGCATGACCTGCTAGCTGACGCGTGTATACGGATCTTGATCCGTGGAGTATTCCCTGGTCACAAGTATCTCGTGATCCGTAAGAAGGAGAACACCATCACCATTTCATTCTATATCAAGTTCAAAGGATTGAGACGTCATCCTCCAGCAGTTTACTTCCTGACGGGGTTTGTAGAGACACTATTGATGCACTGGCTGGGAGCTAGAGTGTATGTTGACGTACGAGGAGAACCAAATATTGACAAACAATTATATGTGACTTCTCGTATGTGATAAACATGATTATAAAATTCAAATAATATTGTGTCAAGAACCTTTTATCAAGAGCAGATCAAGAGTTAAATATGAATTTACCATCCTCTAGCTCTCTGCAAGACACAGGCCGAGGGGTTAAACATTTATGGGCAGTAGTGATAAAATGGAGACTGTCAACTTGGGGTGTGCAGCATCGCCAGTGCCGTCTAGATGGGTTCATGATAGTGACGATGTGACTGGGTTAGACACAGGAGCAGGAATCAGCAATGGCGTGCTTTCAGTCGCTAGCACTTCAGAGAGCGCACCACAGCAGCTAGAGTGTGTTGCTGAAGGCGAGGTAGCCAAGAAGAGACACAGTAGACGAGGAGGAAGAAAGAAGAGACAACAGCATACTGCTGCAGACAACAAGGAGTCTAGTGATATTAGTATGGCTGTGTTGCACTGTCTGAAGCCACGAGGAGTAGGCAAGCATACAGCACCAGACAAGCTGGCTAGAGAGCTGACAAGATGCTTGAGTGAGGTCAGCTAGTATAGAGTCAGGCAGCAGTATTGCATCTTTGTTTTCTTCAGGTAAAGTACATGTTGATACTAGATGTCATTAATGTGCTAGGAGTGGATAAAACACTACGCTTGTTTTATGAGACTGTGTCCATTCAGGAAAATGGCGGAGAGTTAACAACTGATGGTACTAGAAGGTTAGCAGCAGCACATTGTGTGTGTGTGTCGGTATTGAGTGTCGCTGTAGGAAGAATCCAGGAGGAGTGTTCTTCTCTTTAGTAAAGAAAACTACAACTATTGAGCAACAGAGAGCGATATTTCAGAAAGACAGGAAGATGCAGGCTCAAAGGAAACGAGAAGCACAGCGACGAAGAATACAAGAGAGAGAACAGAAAATCATTGAACAAAAGAAGCAGGAAGAAGAATTGAGTGGACTCAGACAGGAGAGAAATATACACAAGAGATTATATGGCAGAAACTGTACAGAGAGCATTAGTAGAGAAGAGGAGGAGGATATGGAGGTGTCAGCTGTAACTAGCGATGAAGCACTAGCTGAGCAATTTGAACTAATGAATCACACTGATTTAAATGATATTATCACTATTGATATCTAGCCACACCTCCAACCTAAAATTCTCAACCTTTCTCATCGATCATGTTCAGAGTTACTAATCGTTGCCGCAGGTTCCTGCCAGGCAGGTCAGCCCTCTGTGCTGCCTCAAGATGGTCCACCCAGTTCTCAGGAAGAATAGGAGCGGACGGTGTAGTGCGAGGTCCCTTTCCTGATGCGTCTATTCCTGAGAAGAATCTGTGCGGTTTCTTGTTCGATCGTATAGATGAGTTCAGCCAGAGCACAGCGCTAGTGGATGCTGTCAGTGGACGAGAGGTCACCTATCAGCAACTACACGAAGAGACTGCACGTGTGAGTTCAGGCCTCTCTCGTGTGGGGTTCGGCGGAGGAGACGTCCTGGTACTTGTCAGCCCAAACAGCTTGGAGTATCCGAACCTGTTTCTTGGTGCCTTGGCCATGGGGGGTGTGGTCAGCACCTGCAACCCTACCTTTACTACTGATGAACTGGCTTTTCAGTTCAAAAACTCTAGATCCAAGATAGTTGCCACAATTCCTGGCCTTCTTCCCACTGTAGAACCGGCAGCTAAGAAAGCTAATGTAAAGCAAATCATTGTGATTGATGACAGCGACCAGAAGCATCCAGACTTCATCTCCTATCGTAGTCTCCTTCAAGATACTGGATCACAGTTCCAGATAGCTGGAGTGGACAGCAAGAAAGAGATAGCTGTGCTGCCATACTCTAGCGGTACCACTGGCTTCCCTAAAGGTGTCATGCTCACTCATCACAATATTGTGTCCAATATTTCCCAGATTGGTCACCCCGAGACCACTGGCCTGGAAAGGTTCCAGACGCTGCTAGGCATCTTGCCATTCTTCCATATTTATGGAATGGTTACTGTCCTTTTTAACAGCATTCTTAACGGTGCTAAAACTGTCGTTCTTTCAAAGTTTGAACCACAAACGTTTTTATCAGCAATTGAGCGATACAAGCCAACCTTTGGTCATATTGTACCTCCAATAGTGCTCTTCTTGGCTAAGCATCCTGAGGTAGCTAAATACGATCTGTCCTCAATGAATCGTGTTATGACAGGAGCAGCCCCACTGGGTGGTGATATAGTGCAAGCTGCTCGAGATAGGCTTGGAATAAAATTTCAACAAGCCTATGGTCTGACAGAGACTAGTCCAGCAACTCATATAATGCCTGTTTCTATATGCGAGACAAAGCCTCAATCAGTTGGTCCACCCGTCATGAATGAGCAGGTAAAGGTGGTTGATGTCTCATCTGGCAAGGTGCTCGATGCAAACCAAGAGGGAGAGATAATGATACGAGGCCCCAACATTATGAAAGGTTATCTTAACCGACCAGATGCCACTAAAGCCACTATCACAGATGAGGGCTGGCTACTAACTGGAGATATTGGCTACTATGATCATGATGGCCATTTCTTCATTACAGACAGGCTCAAAGAATTGATCAAGGTGAAGGGATTTCAAGTGGCTCCAGCAGAATTAGAGGCTCTGCTCCAACACCATCCAAAGATCATCGATGCTGCAGTAGTGGGTATACCACACGAGAGGCTGGGAGAAGCTCCCAAAGCATTTGTGGTGCGTGGAAACTCATCACTCACTGAAGAAGAAGTACAACAGTTTGTGAAGGAGAAAGTGTCTGAGCACAAGTGGCTGACTGGTGGAGTTGAATTTATTGAACAAGTGCCCAAGTCTGCCTCGGGAAAAATTCTTCGCCGCAAATTGAAAAAATAGTGTTTCACTGTGTTGACATGAATGATTAATTTTTGTTAAGCGTTAATAATAAATTATTGTGAATAATAATAGTCACTGTTCTTGAATATTGAACTGTACAACTTTTGATTCATTCAGTGATTTTAGTTGATACGAACCAGCTGTACTTACAGCAAATGGCATGGTAGTCTGCCCCTTCCCTGCAAAGAAGATAAACTCATGTAGCTAAAGGATATAAGCATCTAACGTTTTGATGTATTAGATGAAACTTTGATCGACAAGCCTTGCTGCCATTTTTGCAGCTTTTGTCGGCACTTCATGACCTCTGACTCGCGAGCCTTGAGCCAATGTGCTTCAAACTTGTCTGCTTCCTGCTTCAACTGCAGCGCTTGCTGTTGGTTCTCCTGAAACAGTTTAATCTTCCTCTCTAATAATGCATAAAGAGCATAGTTTGCTGCACTATGCATGCAAGAAGGTTACCAATGTCTCTTTGTTGAAGCTCTTTGAATATCTTCTCTCTTCTTCTTGATTTGCGCTCCTTCTCTTCCAGCTGTTCCTTCCTTTTTCTCTCCTCTTCTTCTTGCGCTAATTGTGCATTTATCTCATATCTCATGCGCCTCTCCTCAAGCTAACAAAATTCCATAAACACTGGGACATCTGAAGGTGAACTCACCTGTTGACACCGCTTGGCATATTTCTCTTGCTTTTTGTTGTGCAAATTTACAACACGCTCACAATCTTTTATTTCTACTTTTCTATAGTACAGTCTCCGTCTTGCAGCTTCCTATAGAATCACACTTCATTAACTAATGTCATCACTAGTATTAACACATCACTAGTATTAATCACCTCCTGTTCCTTTCGCTGTTTGATAAACTTTTTCTGCTCTTTGATAACCGCTCTTTTCATTTCTTCTTTTTCTTTAGTTAGTCTCTGTTGCTCTTTAACTCTCTGGGTCACCTTTTCTTCTTCTTGCTTGAGTTTACTATAATATTAAGTCACATTATAGGCTTCTTTTCATAATGAAGATTACCGAATTCGATTCCTCACAACTTGCATCTTCCTCTCTTGCTGTTCCAAATACTGTTTCCTGTTCTCTGCTCTTTCTTGTTTGAATGTATCTACTAATTTGCTCGACTCGTCAGGATGATGTCGACGTTGCTCGATTCTAGATCTCTGTGAAATGGCAGGACTGCAGGTAGGCAGCAGTGCCAGTGCCAGCTTACATTTTTTTCCTCTTCTTCCCAATTGTGCAATTTCAAAAATTCTCTCTCGAGGAAGTACTGATAATCGTTATGCTCTTGCAGTGTACAGGCTACATGCAGGTTAACAGACACGTGACCGCACTCCAGTAGAGTCGCCTGGATATCAGGCCTGTATAAGTATGACTTGAGATGAGGATCGTGCAGGCTGTTATACTGCAACTGAGCGAGGCTCCTGGGATCTCTCGAGTGTGTTGATAAATCAAAAACATGACCAGTGGTAGACTTGTAGATCTGGACAACAAGACAATGCAGCGACAACGGTCACAGCAACGGCATCTTACCTCTTCGCAAAGTTTACTAGTAACCAGTGTTGCTTTGCCCTGGAGTTTAGGCAGTGATGCAAGATAGCTAGTATTCCTAACACGATCACATAGTCGGCGATTTGTGTCGCGTTCTGGCTTGCTACTCTGTAACGTTTCCATCTCTCTGACCTCGTAGCGCGCGACTCGTTGCCGCGAACGCATTTGAGGGCGTGGCTACAATCATTCATGACGTCATGCATTACGTAGGCGCCATCGATCCCGCGATTCCCGCCATAAATTATTCCATATCCACAGCAACCAAACAACAAACGTGCCGCGAGCATGTCGACACTGACTGCTGTGTTTACCCTGAAGCTAAACCACAAGGTGTTGGCTCGGCGTGTCGCTGTGGCCAAATTTGATGGCATTCATCCCTGCCTAGTAGCCGCTACCAACGGCAATAAGGTATATATTAAGGGACCCACAGCATGACCAACAACTAACTACCTGTCCCTGCAGGTGCTGATCCACACTCCTCATGGCGTAGCTAATCAGTCCAGTTCTGGTAGAGTGGTGTCCTCACATGCTGATATCACGTTACTGAGTCTCAGTCAATATGTCACCTCACTAGGTGTGGGTCAGTTAGACCCAGCTAGCAGTGGTAGTAGGGACTTGTTGTTTGTTGGGTCATCTACTCATCTACTAGCTTATGACATATATAACAATGCTGATGTGTTCTATAATGAGGTAATGTTTCATTCATGACTCCATCACGTACTGCTCACGCGTACACACAGGTGCCTGATGGTGTCAATGTGATAGCCATTGGACCAGCCCAGTTTGGACCAGGAGATCAGCAGCAACAACTAGTACATACTGGAGGGAACTGTTCTGTTACTGGCTTCGATATTGATGGACAGGATCAATACTGGACAGTAAGATGACATCATCATGACATCATCATGATGCTTCCCTACAGGTTACAGGTGACAATGTTTGTTCATTAGCAATGGTGGACTATAATGCTGATGGATACAAGGAACTAATGGTTGGTTCTGAAGATTATGATATTAGAGTGTTCTCTGGAGATGAGCTGATTAGTGAGATCACTGAAGGAGATGCCATAGTGTCAATATGCCCACTGGGAGGGACCAAGTTTGCTGTAGCACTAGCGAATGGTAACCTAGGTGTCTACTCTGGACCTACTAGACTATGGAGAGCTAAGGTAAGATCATGAGGAGCAGTGAACATTGACACACATCTTGTCTAATAGTTGAAACATTATCCAATATGCCTGGCCAGTTATGATATTAACAATGATGGCATTGAAGAGCTGATCACTGGATGGTCTAATGGTCGACTGGACGCACGTCATCCGGACACTGGTGATGTACTCTTCAAGGACAAGTTACCATCACTTATTGCAGGATTGGTCAAGGTATGTTAGTATGTAGTGACACTGGTCAAGGTATGTTAGTATGTAGTGACACTGGTCAAGGTATGTTAGTATGTAGTGACACTATAATGATTGGTCAAGGTATGTTAGTATGTAGTGACACTGGTCAAGGTATGTTAGTATGTAGTGACACTGGTCAAGGTATGTTAGTATGTAGTGACACTGGTCAAGGTATGTTAGTATGTAGTGACACTATAATGATTGGTCAAGGTATGTTAGTATGTAGTGACACTATAATGATTGGTCAAGGTGTGTTAGCATGTAGTGACACTGGTCAAGGTGTGTTAGCATGTAGTGACACTGGTCAAGGTATGTTAGTATGTAGTGACACTGGTCAAGGTATGTTAGTATGTAGTGACACTGGTCAAGGTGTGTTAGCATGTAGTGACACTGGTCAAGGTATGTTAGTATGTAGTGACACTGGTCAAGGTATGTTAGTATGTAGTGACTATTCTGTAGGTTGACTATCTACTGGATGGTAGAGAGGAGTTGATATGTTGCACAAGTGATGGTGAGGTAAGAGGGTACCTACCAGCTGTTAGAGAGACCAGAGAGAAGGAAGGCAATGAGTTACTGCAGGAACTAAGCCGCCATAAAGCTGTGAGTACTATCATTAGCATACTGTAATCATTCTCTCTCTCTCTCTTACAGAATCTCATTAAAGAAGTTGAGAGATTTGACACATTCAATAGTGTTCTTCGTTCTAAAGATGCAATGTCTCGATTGAGTATGGCAGATGATAGTATCGGTGTAATACCAGCATCTACAGCTATTAGGAGTGACATATCAGCACATCAAGCTACTGATAAGAGACCGGTTAGTTCACTAATGTGTGTGTGTGTGTGTATGTGTGTGTGTGTGTGTGTGTGCGTGCGTGCGTGCGTGTGTGTGTGCGTACGTGTGTGCGTGTGTGTGTTCATTCTCTCAATATTGGATCATAGGCACACCTTCTACTCAAATTAGAGATGACTAATAGTAAGTTATTAATAGTAACATTACTGATGAAATCATCATTAATTCATTATTAGACACTCTTATACGTATGGTAGTAGTGTTTGCTGATGGTCTGTTTGATGGAGAGAGCTGTGCAGTGTACGTACAAATAATATACTCTCTTCATAATGAATACCTCCTCCTCCATTATGCTGTATATAGCCACCCATCCACTCCTAAGAGGAGTGTTTCTCTACCACTCTATCCTAATAAAGATATTGCTGTTACTATGTATATCAAGGTCTATGTTGGTCAGCCGGGAAGGTACTAATACATTACCATTGCTGCTACCACTAACATCTCTATAGCACTCAGTTTCATATATTTGAGGTACAGAAGTCACTGCCAAGGTATCATGCTATATATAGCATGAGTTATTAATAGTAACAATGATGCAGGTTCTCCTTGTACTCACCATGTCCAGCTCCGCCCACTGATCAGCCTCCTCCTGGGAGGGTGGAGTTCACGATACAAGAGAGAGTACAAAGGGTTAGTGTTTGATTCAACACTTCCTGACAAGTCGTTTCTTCTCTCAGATCGGAAAATGGTTTGAGGAGAGTTTTCTCAAGGCTCCATCAAGTGATCATTTCTCATCTAGTAAGAACATGGAGGTCTCTTATCTCTCATTGGTCACTGATACTGTCTTCACAATGAGAATGGAGAGCGGGAAAGTAAGCATTTACTCCAACACGCCTGACACCGCAGGTACAATGCATGATTCACGAACCACCTACTAGTAGTGGACGTTGTTAGATGTATCCAACCCATCTACTACAGTGTCACAGTGAAACCTGTCTTAGCGACCACTCGCATAGAGCGATCACCTCTCTCCAGCGTCCGCGACAAAATTCCCCGAACAACAACTATAGATTAGCACCTAGAGCCAACATGTCTATAGCGACCACCTGCCTAATGTGGACAACGACTGCACGTACCAGCATGCAGTGTACAAAACTACACTGTCGATTACGGCCAGTAGTCGTGGTTACTGATTACCGCATGCATGCATGCTGATAATGCTGACTGGCACGAACAGTTACGATCAGTTGCTGTCGACTTGACACTGTTAAGCTAAGAAGTATTTCAATTCATTGAAAAAATGAGTATGAATTTATTTTAGTTGTGAAAAGTTTTCTGTTAGCAAGTTACAACACTTGTTGAATTAATTGCACACTATAAATGCATGAATCCTGTATAATGAGGTCACATTCGGTAGTGGTCGCTCTTCACAGGTAACTGCCTACAGAGTCCACCTGTTTATTGCAGCCAGTTGGAGTTGGCCCATAGGTGGTCGTTTTTAGACAGATTTCACTGCATATACTCTAACCCACCTACTAGTGCTATATACTCTAACCCACCTACTAGTGCTATATACTCTAACCCACCTACTAGTGCTATATACTCTAACCCACCTACTAGTGCTATATACTCTAACCCACCTACTAGTGCTATATACTCTAACCCACCTACTAGTGCTATATACTCTAACCCACCTACTAGTGCTATATACTCTAACCCACCTACTAGTGCTATATACTCTAACCCACCTAGTAGTGGGCAACTATAATCATTGTTAGATGTCTGAATAAAGCCATACTTGTTTGCTTGATGTGTGCATTACTGCGCCAGCCATCAATAACAATGATTCCACTGCTTCTGCTGCTATTGTCAAGTGCTGTGACAGCAACTCCATGTTTCCCTGGTCTATATCCATGTCTTTACTCTAAGGCAGAGTGTTGCTGTCAACATGATATATTTGGTCATGGACGAGTAATGTGTTCTAATGGTTCTTTGACAATATCTAGTGAGTACTGTAGATGGGTAATCACTTGCTATCATCATGACAATGTTACTTTTGGGTTTGCTCCGTATCATATGAACAACTCTGGCTTAGTGGATCTACCGATATCTTGTAATCTGACTTGTGCTGTTGTTAATCGCACTGATACCCTTTGTAGCCGTTGCATTAATCATCACGCAGTATCGGTCAACACATACGATCTGAGATGTGTTCATCTTGAAGAGTGCAACTTGTTCCTCACCTTACTAGCTGTATTTGGTCCACTCACCATATTCTACCTGATTGTCTTCTTGTTTCGTATCAATGCAGCAGCACCTTACATCTCATTGGTCATTAGCCTAGCACAGGCTGCGTCAACACGGCAAGTAGCTGATTACATTCTCTCTCAGTCCATCTCTACTTCAGATATTGCAAACAAGTTTCTCATTTCCTTATGCAGTATTTGGAGTCTTGATGTGCTTCAGGTATACATGCCTCCCATGTGCTTGACCGAACACTTTGGTAATATGGAAGTACTGGCATTTCAGTATCTGATAGCCTTGTATCCTCTGATTCTAGTACTGGTTACATATACACTAGCTGAGCTACATGCTAGGCAGTGGTGGTGTGTATACTGGCTACTATGGCCTATAGTGAAACTGTTCAAGGTTCTTCACATATCAATCGATCCAATGAGATCAATCATGAACACTTTCGCCACATTCGTTCTTCTGTCACTGACCAAGTTCACAATAGTCTCTGCTAGCATTCTAGCTCAAGTTGAGCTGTATGATATTAATGGCACTGTAGTATCCTTGGCTCCTTTATATAGAGGTGATGTTAAGTATTTTGGTAGCGAGCATCTGCCATATGCAGTGTTTGCAATATTAATGCTGCTACTCTGCAATGTGCTGCCATTGTTTCTTCTCTTCTTGTCTCCATTAAGCTTCTTTCAGAGGTGCTTAGTGAGATGCTGTTGTTCCTTCAGGTGCTTGCATCTTGTGAACACGTTCCTGGAGGTGTTCCAGGGACACTTTAAGGACAGAGTGTGTAATCATAGGGACTATAGGTTTGTGGCTGGATTACAGTTCCTGCTTCGATCGGTTGTTTTTGTCATGTTCAGCACTGTAACAACCGGTAACTTTGCACTTGTGATCTCCATAACATTAGTGATGTGTCTATTGTGGAGTGTCGGTGGACTAATAGTTAGACCGTACAAGAATGAGTTCCACAATATACTCGAAGCAATACTCAGCTGTTGTTATGCCATTGGTTGTGTGTTAATTCTGCATAACTACTTCTTGCAGCTAAAGGGATATGCTCATCGTTCAACTATTAGTGTCATACTACTGTTAGCTCCTCTTGTGATGTTCGGAGTGCATATTATATCACAAATACTCGTACGCTCTGGTTGCCACACTAAGATCTTGAGCCAGCTGCACATGCTTTATGAGTCAACTTGTGAATATCTGTCATGGAACAATGCCACATCAAACAATGTTGGATCTAACACACCTAATCCAATGATGAACTATGGTTCCGCAATGCAGTAATTCAGTATTCTAGTGTCTGCAGTTAGTAGTGTATTAGACAGTTTGTGTGAACAACATCATCATTATGTTAGTAGTGTAGTGTATTAGACAGTTTGTGTGAACAACATCATCATTATGTTAGTAGTGTAGTGTATTAGACAATTTGTGTGAACAACATCATCATTATGTTAGTAGTGTAGTGTATTAGACAGTTTGTGTGAACAACATCATCATTATGTTAGTAGTGTAGTGTATTAGACAGTTTGTGTGAACAACATCATCATTAGTCTGAAACGTTATACTCTGGACCAACAATAATATTATCATGATAAGCACTGCTTAGTTAACCCATAATAAGCAGAGTTTGGTTTCAAGATTATGTGCAAACCAAATTTTAAATAAAAGCATTATTGTACATTTAGGAATAGTTAAAATGTTTTTTTTTTCAACAAACGAGGAAAAACCATCATCTATCTTTTGCTTTCTTTCAATGTGCTTACCATAGCTAAACAGCTTATGCAACTGACAGAGCCATCCATTAGTTAATCCATACATCATGCTGCACATTGCAGTAATAGCTTTTGTGTGCAGTGGCATTCCACTGATTAATTAACTAGCATCGTTAATGTTCTGGTGTATTTGCAGGTAACACTGTTGACTGATGATATAGAATTAGCTGGAAACATCATACAAGCACTCACTGAAGACCTCGGTATAGAGGTAAGTAGTTATAGCAGTACAGTAGTACATGTTCTATACACATGAGAACAGGATCTACGTTCAAGAGCTGATTATTCCAAGAGTATGGATGAACTCAGACAAGTATTAGAGAAGGTATTGTGCTTCAATGGATTGTTTGTCACTCACAGTTCCCTAGGTACAAGAGCTCCACAAGGTTAGGGAGATGCTATCTACTGATATGGCAGACCATGCTAGCATGATTCGTAATCTTGTGATGAGAGCTGAAGACTCGAGGCTGCTCAACAACATGTTAGCATGTGACCAGTAACTCATGTGATTATACCATCTTACAGGAGCATGATGAAGAAAGCTCACTTACAGCTGTCAGCTCTCAATCAAGAGATCGTTGCTGGCTATGAGATACGCCGCAATAATCACCTTGAACTGATGGAGCACTTGAGAATAGTCAACCAGACCATCAAGCGAGCAGCTAATCTGAGAGGTCAGTTACTGACCTAACATGCAGTGATCAATGCCGTGTTACTGCAGTGGGTAAAGCTAAGACGGTGTGTACTAATGCATGTCGAGCAGCCATCAAGACAAGTGACCATGATGGACTAGTGAAAGCAATACTGACAGGATCATATTGACTACAATAATAGATTGCACAACACATTAACTTGGTCTAGTCCTGTACGTTAAGGACCATCTTGCCCACTGCTCCTACTGAGCTCAGAATATCAGTATGAGCATCACTAGCTCTCTCTAGAGGGTACTCCTTCCCTACCAGTGGTCTCAGCCATCCATTAGTAATCCCAGCTTGTATCGCGCAGTGAGTCTCTGCTAGTTCCTTCTCACTACTGTTCATCAACATGACACCAATAATGGCCGCCTCTCTACTCATGGTGTCACGAGGGTTCACCTCAACTGGCCCACGACTACCAACCACTGCTACACGACCTCCTTTACTCAGTATTGTTAGATCCTGCCCTAGATTGATATGAGATGCGTTCTCTATAATGACGTCAACTCCAGTGTCACTTAGTTTGCGTATCTGATCAATGTATCCAGATGAGCGATGGTTGACTACATGATGTGCTCCAGCTTGCCTTACTATCTCCATCCCATCCTCGGACCCGGCTGATCCAATGACACACGCTCCGTATGCCCTAGCCAGCTGTACTGCAGCCACACCCACTCCACCACTAGCACCATGGACTAATACAGTCTCTCCTGGTCGTGTCATGGCTTTAAAGAAAAGGGCTCGATAAGCAGTAAGATAAGGAGTTGGTAGACCAGCCCCTTGAGCAAATGAGAGGGCGTCAGGAAGGGTATGCACAAACTGAGCTGGGGCAGTGGTATACTCAGCATATGACCCAGAGATGGTGCGCGATGTCCATACTCTGTCACCTTTACTGAAGCCAGTGACTGCTGAGCCAACATCGTGCACCACGCCAGCACAATCATGACCAGGAGTGAAGGGAAGTGATGGTAGACGAGCATATTGACCAGATCGTATGTATGTCTCAACAGGATTAACCCCTACAGACTTGATGTTTATAAGAACATCCTTATCTCCATATTTGGGCATTGGTGCGTTAGTTTCATACTTGAGCACCTCTGGTCCTCCAAACTGGTGCACTCTAATAGCCTTCATTGTTTTCATTGCTTGCTGGAGGAAGAATGATCACGTGACCTCATACTACAGCCTATTAGCAGTATAACTCACATAAAATGGTCTCAGCGTGTCTCCAACTATATCGATTACTTTGGACATTCACTCGTTTGATGAGCAGCAGCAACACGAGGAGAAGGCCGGCCAGAGGAGAGACCGTGTTTGTGACGTAATGGCTATCAACCACACCCTAGTACTGGTGGTGGGGGAGGGGCTGGCATCAAATCTAGATCCTGGCAGGCACCATATTATCTGTAGCGTTAGCATGGATGTTATAGCTAGTAGCTTACATTTACGTTATTACGTGTTCGGCTCTGTATGCTGCGCTTGATATTTTAGTCATGGCGCTGCTTCTTACACTCTTGGCTCCCAGCACCTTCTAATGTACGAGTGCATGCTCTTTACATAGCTACAGTTGCACGCTATGCTGTCCACGTGTTCAGCGCTGCTGTTGATCACAGGACTGCAGGACCATGTATCGCGTGATGGATCATGCATGCATTATGGATCGATCGAACCATCTAAGCCACGCCCATTTACAGCCAGGTACCTCTCTAGCTATGGCCGTTACTACTAGTGATGGACAGCGCGCTTCAGACAACTACCGATCAAAGTTCATGTCCGTGTTTCCTGATCTTGTAGAAGAACTGACGAATAATGATAGTAATGGCGAGATCAGAGATGGCATCGAGCATCTAAAGAAGGTGTTGAACTACAATGTACCAGGAGGTGAGTTGCTGCTGCTGCTGTTACTGGAGGGAGATACCGGTGTGGTGTAGGCAAGTGTAATCGAGGCCTAATGGTGGTCGGGTCATTGTGCCATCTGGTGCAGCCACGAGGCAGACAGCTCGCACCACAGGAGGAGAGGAAGGCCATTATACTGGGATGGTGTGTGGAGTGGGTGAGCAGTTAGTACCAGCTGATCAATAGCTGCTATCTTGTGTTCTATAGTTGCAGGCATTCTTCCTCGTTGCTGATGACATTATGGACCAGTCTAAGCTAAGAAGAGGACAGCTCTGTTGGTACAGACAGGTAACCACACACACACACACACACACTAGTGACCACACCTACTAGCTCCTCCCCCTCTAGGATGGTATTGGACTGGTAGCTATCAATGATTCGTTCCTGATTGAAGGATCTATTTATAAGTTATTACGACGACACTTTAAGAGTGACTTGTATTATATTCACATATTGGAAATGTTTCATGAGGTATGTATATGTGGACGGGACCTTACTGTAATATCGCTGTGTTCTCATTAGATGACGTATAATACAGAGCTTGGTCAGTGTTTAGATCTGTTGACCTCTCCATCGTCAGCAGAAGGAGAGCAGGTTGACCTCACTAGGTTCACTATGGACAGGTTAGTCATGGCTAGGCCTGCGCGGATTATGCCAGCATTGCTTTGAGCATAATAGGTACGCAAAAGCATTGAGCATAATAAGAGCATAATAGGTAATTATCGGTCGAAAATGACATCATCAAATGAAATTAATCCCTCGTGGCGATTGACGTGCGTCACGTACGTATCATCAAGGCAACAAGCAAACGATCGCCACGATCGGCTTCAGCATAATTTGAGCATAGTAGGGGAAATTTTGGAGCATAGTAGGTAAAATTTTGGAGCAGTGCAGCATAGCATAGTAGGCAAAATTTCTAGCATAATCAGCTCAGGCCTAGTCATGGCAGCATGTGAATGATCAAGTGTGTGTGTGTCTTAGATACAAGGCTATTGTGAAATATAAGACTGCCTTCTACTCATTCTACCTGCCTGTGGGACTGGCTATGCACATGGTTTGTGATATCATATCATGTGACTCATGTGTGACTGTCACGTGATAGGTTGGTATGTCTGATGACCAGTCACATGCAGCAGCTAGGACCATATTGCTACAAATGGGAGAGTTCTTCCAGATACAGGTATGTTACCATAATTAAGTTGCTATGGTAACCTAACTATACTAGGATGACTATATTGATTGCTATGGTGACCCAGCTGTTACTGGCAAGGTAGGGACCGATATTGAAGAGAACAAGTGCAGCTGGTTAGTGGTACAGGCGCTGCTGAGAGTCACTCCAGACCAAAGGGATATACTCAAGGTGATCCTCATCTGTAATCATTGCTAGTTTTGGTCTCACGTATTGTGCACAGGTCAACTATGGTAAGAATGATCCAGTGTGTGTGAGCAAGATAAAGCAGCTGTATTGTGACGTCAACCTGGAGCAGGTGTATCGGGAATATGAGGAGAGTAGCTACAAGTCACTAATGACACTCATCCAGGAACAGACTGACCCTATACCATCACTGCCTGCTCAGATATTCAAAGAGTTTGCTGATAGGATTTACAAGAGACAAAGCTGACACGCTACTATTATTTATATCTGAGATTTATGCTAGTTAGTATGTCGAAACAATTCAAATTTGGCGCGTAAGGCGTGTCAGTAGGTGGAACTTTACTGGTCCACGTTTCGGATCAGCTAGCTGAAGGCGGTAAATCAAGCAATGGATTTCCAGCACAGAGTGGGGTCAAAGACGGGAGGCGGTGGTGTTGCTAGCAGTTCTGAGTCCAGTAGGGATAGGAAGGAGCGCCTGAGGAAGCTAGCACTGGAAACCATCGACATACAGAAGGCTAGTTGTGACGGACTCTAGTTAGTTGTGTCATGATGTCTCTGATGTTGTAGGATCCATATTTTATGAAAAATCATTTGGGACAGTATGAGTGCAAGTTGTGTTTGACGCTACACAATACAGAGGTAGGTGACAAGTCGTGTGACTAACACCAGCATTCATTGCTGTGACAGGGCAGCTACCTGGCTCACACACAAGGCAAGAAGCATCAATCTAATCTGTGAGTACCCTATGACCCGCCAGCATTATGCACCTATCAATGTGACGCCCCACCCCCCCCCCAGTTGGGGGAGGGGTGGGGATTTGACATTACGTCTGTTCAAATGCCCGACTAGTGTGGACAAATTTTCAATCAAACCCCCAGGCTGCTGGGTGGGGTAAGAGAGGGGATTTGACTCAAGGCAAGCCTTAATAGCTCTCTTTTACTGTATTCTAAAAATCCGGTGCTAATCAAATGTCCCACCCCAGGGGCTCACTCGCCACGTAAAATCCTGTCTTTCCCCGACTATTCCCCCAACTGGGGGGTGGGGCGTCACATTGATAGGTGCATTAGCTGTATGTATCCCTAAATGGCTAAAGCTGGGCGATATTCAAATATTTCCCGATAATAATATTATGATAATATGCTAGATATCCACACTAAACATTGTCAAGATATAGTAGTTGATGACCCAAACTAACATGAATTGTAGACAATAGCTATGTCCAAATGTACTAAAGGGCTGACTTCATGTTCCTCCGGCATGTAGTACCATTTATGATAATATTGACTATACAATACTAACTTCTGATCGTGGTACATTGATAGTTATTACTTACAGAGCTAAGAGAGCTGCCAAGGAGACTGCTGAAGGTACCGGCACGACACTGCCGGCACTGGTTAGTATAGTATAGACCAATTAATAACTATTAATAACTATTGACTACAGGATAGACCTCGAGTGGATTTGAAGAAGTTTGTCAAGATAGGTAGACCAGGCTATAAGGTCACTAAACAACGCGATCCTGCTAATGGGCAGCAAAGCTTGTTCTTTCAGGTATTGATAACCCTTTGATGCCGTTACCATGCCAACTCACTGTGTGCAGGTTGACTATCCTGAAATAGCAGATGGGATCCGACCACGCCATCGTTTCATGTCTGCATTTGAGCAACGTATGGAAACACCAGACAGACAGTGGCAGTACCTCATGTTTGCAGCTGAGCCATACGAGACCATTGCCTTCAAGGTACGGCTCTCCAAGTTAACATGTTCATAAACAGCAATCGGCTATTCCCAGTCGGCGTAGTGCAAATGTGTGGCATGACAAGGCGTGCTGCTGTAATGTCTCTCCTTAGTGCTTACTGGATCATAGTAAAGTAACTTTGTTGATATTGGTGAAGTTGGACCTATCAATGCACTGTTGAGAGAACCGTCCAGAAAGCATGTATACGAACTAGTTCATCTATCTATTTGTAAAGCATTTGTCATGCCACTGATAGGGTAGTTGCATAGATCCACTTTGGTATAGCACCACCTTGCAACTAAGTGTGGTAACTCATTGATTTAAATAGAGCGTATTTTAGATATTATCGTGCGTATTCTTTAATTCACTAGATACCCAGTAGAGAGGTGGACAAATCAGAAGGAAAGACATGGACCCAGTGGAATCACGAGACTAAACAGGTACATCACATCACACACACACACACACACACACACACAATATTCTCGTTTTCATTCCTATGCAGTACTTTCTCCAATTCCATTTTCGTATCGATGTGTTGGCTCCGCCCATATATGGTGGAATGGACTCTTATCCTCTTCGTTAATAATCGCTTTAACAATAATAAAATAATAACCAAATCAACCTATGATTTAATAATAACCAAATCAACCTATGATTTAATAATAACCAAATCAACCTATGATTTAATAATAACCAAATCACTATGATTTAATGTACTTTATTCGCTGAGCAAGCCACTCAACCTCATCATTAAGACTGTGAGTTTTAAAGAATTCTGCCATTTTCTGGTATCTTAGTAACACATCAAAACCACATAGAGTCTGTAGCTTGTGTAGGTCAACTGGGCATAGGAACATTGGCTGACTAAAGTCCTCAGCAATATGACCCGAGCCATTCATACAGCACTTGTAGTAGATACAGTGGTCTATTCCTAATAGATGAGCTATTTCATGAACAACAAGCTTACAGCTGTGCTGTAGTACCATCTTCTGGTCAGTCACTCTCTCGTCTGTGTATTCATACCAGTGCTCCTTTGAGAAGGATTGTGTGCGATATCGTAGGAAGCTGAACACACCCACCCTGTGATTGCCAGCCGCCATACCAGCTACAAACAGGTCTGGAGGCTCATCGTACAGGTCAAGCATTGTCAGAGCCATGACAAAGAAGGCGTCATTAGGGACATACTGCTTGAGAGCTATTAGAATGGAGTTGACCTGTAGTTGAAGATGACCAGTGGACGAGTGATGCCGGCAATCTAAAGCATGAACCCGTGTGCGCAGTGACGTCCTCCTACCTGAGGATGGTACTGGATCATATACCAGCTGGACTCCTCCCTTCATGACCTCTAGCCGTAGATTACTCATCACTTTAACTGGTAGTCCATAGAAGATAGATACATACTCGACTAATGTAGTAAAGTGTGGTTGGTGTGAGTCAAACTCTCCTAGAGCCAGCAGATAGATGGATCCATTAGGGTACTTATCACCTATAGTAGCACCGCCTGGATTGAAGCACTGCTTTAGTTGCTTCCATTTTCTTCTGCTCAGCCAAGGACAGTCCTCTAGGAACTGCCTGTAGGTTTGTCCAGGTTCGTTGTATTGCGCTAACCAATCATCTTGACTGGATGGGGATGATATGGGCAGGAAGCAGTTATCATCTGGTCGATACTCTGGTGGAAGACACGGCGACCCAATAGCCCTGACACTAGCCGTGGTTGATGGCGGCTTGAACCCACGAGCATACGGTACAGCTGGGACCCTGTTGAGCTTGGTAATCTTCCTACTCGCTCTCCTCGACCTCACCGCCATGACGTCAGCCACACCCTAACAAGCCCCGCCCATACATTCCTGCAGTAATTATTCACCATTACTAGTAGTGGTCAGTCTGTGGTGCAATGGATCACTGTCCTTGAGTACAAAGGTCATTGTTCTCTTCTGATAGTAATGATTGTCGATGATCTCCACATTATCAATGATATCATCCAGCAGATGAGCCCTGCCTGCTAGTACACCTGATGCAACATACTTCATATGAGTTATATGAACATGAAAATGATAGTAAGATGGTTGATAGTGGACATAGACCCTGAGTTGGTCACCAGGAACACCATATTGAGCTGTGATGACCTCCTGTGATGAACAATAATTATATTATGTTAAACACAATAGTTTTACCTTTCCTTTCTGAAGAATAGTCTTGAGAATAGGGAGATGATCAATAGTAATATCACGTAATGACAGTAGGTCCCTCCTCCTCACAATAGCTACTAGATATAGACTATGGAGATCCTTACCATCCCACTTGAGATCAGGCAACAGAACGAACCCATTAGATGGATCAGGATCGGAGTATACCATTCTATCAGCTTCACTCAATCCATCTAGTATATTATAGACCCACTGGATGAGAATGATTATGTAATAATAACAAATCAATATTTGGATACCTGTGTACTGAGCTGGGCTTGTGAGTCAATGAATGGTTTGGTAATATCATGATACTGGCTAGGAGTCTCACTCACTAGATGAAGCGCTTGGTCGGTGTATTTACTGATGTGTTTATCCGACGCAGGATACACTGTGCTCAGCTGTACTCTACCAACACCACCACCAGCAGCATCGCACACATACTGACCATAGATATCATTATTAAGATTACATTTTAGTTTAGTACTAGCTGAGAACAGGTGTGGTAAGCACTCCGAGGTGAGTGGGTGTTTCTCAGCTACTATCACGGCTCGATCATCACTACTCACATCTGATGAAAATGTACCACACACTGCTAGGCTCTTGGCTCTGGGATCAACTGATAGGACTGACTGAACTTGGAATCCATCCAGAGAGGTAATGCCGTGTCTACTATCACAGCAGTCTTTCTCTTCATCTGATACCTTGTTTCTCTTGGATGCTGGTGCAGACATGGTTTCCTCCGGGCTCACGTGTGTCTGTATTATTAGGACTTTGCGGTAAGTTAGTGATGACATCGCATTGATCACGTGATCTCAGCCAGGCCCACCCCAGCAACCAGATCAGTGTAGAAGCAGCATAGCAGCACACAGCTACCATCCTTGTCCAGACTATCTTATTGAGCGCTTATTGATCTAGAGAGCACTAACGCGAGTATCTGTTCTGATTAGAGAACCATTTATTCCTCGACTAGTGTTGAGTTACTTCAAATCTTGTTAGTCTCCGCGTCAAGGTGCTGTCCTATCTACTGCAGTAAGCAGCCATTCCCCTCGAGTGATAATTAGCCCTTGCTGTTCATCTTAATAACATTCTGATTCAAAAAATGGCGAACGAATACTTTGACGACGAGCAACCCGAGGTATGTTGGTAGCTCGCGGTGTGTTGTCATGGTTTGGTCTCCTCAGTGCCCTCTCTGTTTGGACCCTCTTGCTGTAGATGATCTCAACTTCTTCCCATGTAGCTGTAGATACCAGGTCAGTGTGTGTGTGTGTGTGTGTTGCCCCTCCCATAGCCACTCCTTTCTCTCTCTTCAGATTTGTCGGTTTTGTTGGCACAGAATCAGAACAGATGAGAATGGTTTGTGTCCAGCATGTCGTGAGGTGAGTGACTCACTGACTCTAGTACTGTCATCATTATGTTACTAGCCATATGCTGAGGACCCTGCTGAATATACACCACCATCACAAGAACAGTGAGTTACCATGAGAGAGACACCATACAATATACTGCTGGTATTTAGGATAGCAAAGTTGAAATCACAGAAGCGTCAAAAAAGTCATGACAAGAAGCAGAAACTGGTAGAGAGCAGAAGAACGTTAGCTGATGTCAGGTGAGGGCGTGTCCTATTATGATGACGCATGTTTTAACAACATTACTGATATTTTATACAATACGCCATGACACTTTCACTTTCCATACTTCCTCCTTCTCTCTCTCTCTCTCTCTCTCTCTCTCTCTCTCTCTCTCTCTCTCTCTCTCTCTCTCTCTCTGTCTCTCTCTCTCTCTCTCTCTCTCTCTCTCTCTCTCTCTCTCTCTCTCTCTCTCTCTCTCTCTCTCTCTCTCTCTCTCCATCTCAGAGTTGTACAAAACAATCTTGTATTTGTTATTGGCTTATCATCAAGACTAGCAGACCCTGAGGCATGCTCTCTCTCTCTCTGTTCTTTTGTCTCTCTCTCTCCTCTCTGTTCCTTCTTATCTCTCTCTCTCTCCTCTCTGTTCCTTCATCTCTCTCCTCTCTGTTCCTTCATCTCTCTCTCTTCTCTGTTCCTTCATATCTCTCTCTTCTCTGTTCCTTCATATCTCTCTCTCCTCTCTGTTCCTTCATCTCTCTCTCCTCTCTGTTCCTTCATATCTCTCTCTCCTCTCTGTTCCTTCATATCTCTCTCTCCTCTCTGTTCCTTCATATCTCTCTCTCCTCTCTGTTCCTTCATATCTCTCTCTCCTCTCTGTTCTTTCATCTCTCTCTCCTCTCTGTTCCTTCATACCTCTCTCCTCTCTGTTCCTTCATATCTCTCTCCTCTCTGTTCCTTCATATTTCTATCTCTTTTCTATGTTCTTTCGTCTCTCTCTCTCTCTCTCTCTCTCTCTCTCTCTCTCTCTCTCTCTCTCTCTCTCTCTCTCTCTCTCTCTCTCACACACTCTCCTTCATCTCTCATCATCACATTTGCAGACTCTCAAACGACACGATTGTTTTGGTAAATATGGCAAGATCCACAAAGTGGTCATCAACCATAGTACTGTCTATAATGGAGCACAGGTTAGTAGTATCAATGAATGGAGTATAACATCCTTCTCTCTCAGGGTCCTAGTGTCAGTGCATATGTCACTTATTATCGTAGTGAAGATGCTAAAAAGGCGATTCAAAATGTCAACAATGCATATATTGATGGACGGTTCCTAAAGTAAGCTAGTATGATGACTGCTGCTGTCACTGATGGTGGTGTGTGTGTAGAGCATCATTTGGTACAACTAAATACTGTTCACACTTCTTGAGAGGATTACAGTGTCCTAAACCAGTGAGAGAGAGTATCTGAGTGGTGTATGATCAGCTCCCTCTCTCTCTCTCTCTAGGATTGTATGTATCTTCATGAGCTTGGTGACGAGGATGCTAGCTTCACTAAACAAGACATGATGCTAGGGTGAGTGGTGACTCTTTCCACTCACATTGGGTCCATATTGTCCACAGCAAGCATCAGGACTATGAGCAAGCCACACTGTCAGCATTCTCACAAGCTATGAATGTTTCAGTAACTCACAAACAACAACCTCCTGTGAGAGAGGAGAGCCATCATAGAGCATCAACTAATAGTGGAGGATGGAAGAGGTATGATCTCATAGCAACAGCTACCATGATACTGGCGCTATACACTAGGTCACAGCCACCACGTATGAAGCAGAAGGCAAAGAATGAACAGCAGGGCCTTCATCAACAACAGGGGCTTCAACAGCACCAGGGCCTTCAACAGGAGCAACAACAGGGTCTTCAACAGGAGCAACAAGTGTATGGTAAGGAGTGACTCCATGATGACGCTGTAGCCATGTGTGTCTCTGACTAGATGCTGAGTCAGCACTACCTTCATCAGCATCATGGTGAGCCAGTATTGTAGCTGCTTGCTATAATGATGTCACATGATGTCATACAGGGCTAAGCAACAGGAGTCTGAGGGATATAGACAACAACCATCTAGACACAGCAAGCACCTCCAGCGAACACACTCTCACCCTGTCACTACTCACACTCAGCATCGCACTAACCACACCCTCTCTAATCCTAACAGTAGGCGTGGCAGTAAGGGTAGTGATGATACCAGTAGCTGCAGCAGCAGTAAGCTAGGCAGTCCAGCCGAGTCATTCTCTAATTCAATAGAGAGCTTGAAGAACCTGACAGTATCTGGTGAGTGGTCGGCCCCTCACAGGATAGAGGAGTACTATGAGGAGGAAGAAGAAGAGGTATTTACTAACAATGGAGTCACCAGCCATGATAATGTAGTCAGCAAGGAGAGAGATGAGTCTACTGGAGGTAAGCATCTGATCACCTACCTGTTAGTGTGGTTCACTCTATCATGATAGTACTATTACATAACTTTGGATCAGCAATGAGTAGTGGATTTGGTGGTCTAGGTGTGAGTTGGCACGGCCAGGTTCCTGTAACTAGCACTACCATCCAGGAACCCTCATGGGACACTAGGCGAGGTAAAGGTAGGCATTCTCAGCTCTGGTCTATCCATCTCTCTCTCTCCACTCTAGAAGGAGGAGGTGATAATGAGCAGAAGAGGATTGCATCAGCTGCATATGTCAACTATGGACCTACAACCAATAATGTACTAGCAGAGCTAGCTGCAGCGAGAGAGAAACACGAACAGCATGGAGTAGCAGGAAGTGTTGGTAGCAGTATGCTCCAGTCATCACTAGATGACAAGTTCAATTCGATATACACTATGCCATCAGCATACCCTCAAGCTGCTGCTAATACTGGATGGACTCCTTTCACTAGACACCCTCAAGGTGACAACGATCCTAGCTCACTGTCCTTCATTACTCTGTCCTTGTCTAGAGCATGGGGCATCCATTCCTCCTCCTCCTGGGTTTGCCCCTCAGACCAAGGAGCCAGCTCCTGTGAAGAGTATAGAGCCCTCCGGAGTGCCAGCAGGTTCTAGTAGATATTCATTATGGGGCAGTAGCACGGTAGACCAGCAGCAGCGAGTGATACCAGGGGCTATACAACACAGTGTGTTAGAAGCATCGCTATTCTCTAACTGGTCACAGAACTACTACCCTAGCTACCTAGCACCAGCACCTGTAGCTAATGGCTTCAACCAACAGCAACAGCAGCCATCTACTGAGACATACCTACCGTGGAATGGCTTGAGTGGTCTTCATGGGTTACTAGCAGGTGATGATCCATCAACTAGTACTAGCATGATGAGACAGCAGTACTGATTAATAACAATGTATTTTTATTCAGATTATGATTTACTGCATCATCTGTTACTATTATAAGATTATAACATTATTCATTGATTGTTTGATCACGTGACCATCATGGAGTGGGCTGGAGTAGTAAAGGGAGACCTGGCAGAAGGTGCCTTCTCCTACAAAAACGTTGAGATGTATCCTCGCCAAGTTATTGGACGAGGCTCGTACGGCATCGTCTGTAGAGCGAAATGTGACGATCTACCGTGCGCAGCAAAGCTAATCCATGTCATTTTCCTGAATGACCCTAACGTGCAGCAATTGTTGGGCAAATTTGAAGATGAATGCCGTCTACTGAGCAGCCTCAATCATCCCAATATAGTTCAGCTACTGTGTGTGGCTCGTGTCACTGTGGAGGGACAGACCGCTCCAGTACAACTCATGGAGTTAATGGACGAATCCTTAACAAGATTCATAGCTAGATCACGTGACACGTCTATTCTTTACCATATTCAAGTGAACTTAATGACCGATGTTTCTCTAGCTCTCTCGTATCTACATGGTCGAGACATCTACCATCGTGATCTATCCAGCAACAATGTCCTCCTTCTAGCTGGGCGGAGGGCCAAGGTCACTGATTTCGGAATGGCAAAGCTAAGAGACCTGCAGAGCAGCATGCAGACACAGCCTCTTATGACAGCCACTCCCGGTACACCAGTGTTCATGTCACCTGAGGCCAGGTCACCTAAACCAAGATACAGTGATAAGCTAGATATCTTTTCATGGGGCGTTATTGCTATACACTTACTGTCCAAGTGTGTTCCTAACCCAGGCCCTGAGTACGAGACGATAGATGCCATGCAACTGATGAGGAGAGTTTCTGAGGTAGAGAGAAGAAGGAAGGACCTCGACGAGATACCTCTTGAGCATCCTCTGAAGCCGATAGTTATACAGTGCATTAGTGATCAGGCAGACAGCCGACCCTCAGCTCCAGTATTGTGTGCTCGACTAGCCGACCTCAAGCAAGGAGAACAGTATCGCACTAGTAGTAGTAATGGTAATCAATCGTCAAGCGACGATGGCAGCAGCAGCAGGCTAGGTCAACTAGAGGAGGAGTTGAGATCAGTGTCACTGCAATTGAAAGAATGCAACAAGGATATGGCGAGTATGAAGCAAACCCATGCTGATGAAGTAGAGGTGTTGAAGAGAAAAACTGAGCAGTTAGTTGAAGAGACTAAACAAAAAGACACCACCATTGAACAGTTGAAGGAACAGCTTAGCAAACATGAGAACACAAATAATGCACAAGACTGCTTTGTCAAGAAGATTGGTTCGTTTGCTTGGAGTTCTGTCTCAAAGCCTCCTTGCTTCTTTGGCAAAGGAACTACTGCTGTCATTGGCAACACTATCTATTTCAGTCGATCATTTTCTGGTATTGTCCACGCTTATGATACGGATGCTCGTTCGTGGTCTGTCTTGCCCGAGTGCCCAAAAGAGGAATTCTCTTTAGTTGCTATCAACGAAAAGCTTTTTGCCATAGGAGGAGTGATCCGAGAGGTTGGCAAGCCCACTGTTGTAGGTGAAAAATCAATCCTTTGCTTCGACGTGACGCAAGGGCCAGATGCTTGCTGGGGACACTACCCTCCCATGTACAATGGCCGTGTACTGCCAGGTGTTGCTAGCGGTGATTCTGTCATTGTAGTTGCTGGTGGATTGGATGGATTGCTTGGTAGACCCACTGATACTGTGGAACTATTTGATCTTGCTAAGAAGCAGTGGTACAGTGCTTATTGTCTACCCAAACCAGTAGCCAATCCCTCGGTCACTATATGTAGTGATTGTGTGTACGTACTAAGTAGCTTTATTGATAAGACCAGCTCGTGTTCTATCTACTACTACCCTATCACTGACTTACTACAGTACAGCAGTCGTATGTACACTCCTGCCGCCATCTTTGCTACATGGCAACTTCTTCCCTGCTCAGTAAAGCAACATAATCCCGCCCTCTTGGTCATCACCGACAAACTACATATTCTTGCTAGTGATATAAAGCAAGGAAGCAATAAGAACAATTGGCACATATGCAGCTACGGCAAGGGCACATTCAGCTATATATCAACAGTACCACAAGTTACTGGTGTCTGTACTGCTGACGTTTGTGGCAACAATAAAGTAGTGGTTGCAGCAAGCATGGACACTATGATCGCTGAATTTACTGCCATTTAATGTGATAATTTATTAATAATTTTTAATTATTAAAATTATTGTGCAGCAAGCATTACTAGTACTACAGCGCATCACAACTAATGCTAGTATTGTAAAATGGGTTTGTTAATTATCTCGTGACGGTTAACCGCTATAAGCAACTTCTCATGAGAGGGATCCTCAAGCTCTTCTCGTAAAATGTCATATATTTTAGTTCCATGTATAACAGATGAGCACGGCTCCAGTTCACCAGTTGGTAGCAGAACCTTCCATAGATAGTATCGCCCTGTGTGACGTCTCCTTAACTCTTTATGGAAGTTCTCCCAATGATTAACGCACACCTCAATCACAAGGGTTAAGAACACATTGAGTATTATGATGACAGATACGAACCACCAAGCTACAAAGTACAGCCATGATAAGGTAGTGCCTGTAGCATAGCGATATGCCTGTAGGAACACGTGCCAGTTGTTGACAACCATGAGGTTCCACAGCACTACAATGGTGGCTGCAAAGTCATGAAAGTTGTACGCATAGTACTGAAGGTTTTCATATGTGTTGCACTGCATAACACGAGAGGTGGTATCATTATCCAGTTTATAGTTAGAACCAAACAAGCTCATGCCTAGCAGTGCAAACTCATAGAAGACAAATACCATTAAGCCAAACAATGGTAGCAAGATTCTGAAGATGTCAATGGATGTTCTCAGCAGTGTAGAGGCCACCGGAAAGAAGGATATAACATGGAATAGCCTCAATAAGATGAGGATACAGATAACCTGTATCATTGAGAAATATTGCACATATCGAGTGTGCCAATAATGGAATGCAACATCGAAGCTATACACTACTAGACTAAGAGCCACTATAGCAAACAGCATTGCCATGTCTATCAGTTTGAGTGATATGATACAAAACCTGTTACGCTTTGGAAACAACTTCTTATGCCTTGCTCTCTGCACGATAATGTAGACCAGCTTAAAACACAACTCGAAGCTGTACCAAATGCTAAATACCAGAGTCCAATTCTGAATTGAGTATTTGGCATGGATAGCGATTGCATCGAAATCTACGTCAAGAATTGCGCCTAGTACAATAGCATTAATGACGATAGCTATAGAGGAGATAGTCTGAACTACAGCCAGTGGGTTATCAATGGGTATTGACAATACAGTCTTCACCTTTGCTGGCAAGCGACTGTACTTTAAGATGACAACATTCAACCAGTTTCTCTTTCTGCTTATCTTTGATTGTGATGGCTCCTCAACAGACAAGGAAACAATTGAATTCTTTTTTTGTTTCTGTTTTTCTCTCTTCTCGATCTCAATGGAATTGATAAGCTCGTATGGATCATGTGTTTCCATTAGGTTTAGTACCTCAAGGAATGAATCCCAACCAACTCTTCCTTCATTATCACACAACTCATTCAGCCTCCCTCTCATCTTGCCTAGTAAACACGGGAGGAATCGTCCATGATGGAGTAACTGCATTACCAATTCTGTGCCTACTCTCTCATGTTTCATCTCTTGCTGAAGGACAGCAAATGCTGCTCTGTAACCGATTCTTCTTCTGAGGAGGCTGTGTTGCATCGAGTGCTTGAGGTAGCCACGAAACTCAGCATATATCATAGCTGTTATTAAGCTCAATATGACAAACAAGGCTAGCGTCAGGAAGCTTGAGAAATAAAAGAAAGCGAATCTATTCTGTGTGTATGGTGCTGTCATAATGTCAGGACTGTTGGATGTGGTCAGGAACACAAGTAGGTTAATAAGAGTATCGCTAAATGTAGCAAAGTAGTCAATCTCATTAGAAGATGGTGCCACAGTAGTATTGCCTGACTGCTGCAGGTTGATCACATGATGGAATACTAGCAGACCAAACATTGAGAAGAGGAACAAGATTATTAAGAGCATGATCAACATGGTTGATATTGCTAACACAGTCTTGATTATAGCTTTGAAGAATTTCTTCATTGTTCTTGTTCGTATGATGAGAAATATTGGTCGAAAGTAACGTCGCAATCTAAGAGTTGCAGCAATGTTAGCTTGTCCATCTATACCACAGAACATTGGAGAGATCATTATGTCCAAGAATGAGAGAATGAGCAGCACTGAGTAGGCAACCAGCCATGGCTTACCGAGGAATCGTCTGTATCCACTAAGATAGTATCGTAGCACACAATCTATAGCAAGAACGATCAGAGCTAGTAATTCGAACGATTCAGTAACTCCACACGGTGGTTGCGGTCTAGCTGACAATGAGGTGTTGCGCAGATCAGCAGAGATGCTGAGGGAACTAGGATACTCGATGAATGGAAGAATAAGCAGAACAGTTAGAGCAAGGAGAAGAGGAACACTGCGATATCGTGTGTGGAAGAAGCTATTGTAGAGCCTGAGGGAGAATGGGTCCACCTTGTGATTGATTGATCGTTGCTTGAGGCCATCAAATAGAAAGGTAGCTGCTTGTAACATGGCTGTACAGGAGATGCCAAGCACTGCAGCTGGAGCTATAGTGATACTGATGCTACCATCTCCTGGACTAACGCTGCTAGCTGGATCCACACTACAGCTATCAGACTGCTGCTGCTGGGACGAGTCATCCTCCTGGGACCCTTCAGGTGTTGGAGTGACGTCACTATAGCTAATAGAGCTCGCCACTGCATGCAGGCGAGAGAGAATAAATGCACGTTTAGACACGCACTGACTCACTTGCTAGCTTGCTTATCCGCTGTACGTACGTTCTAGTTTGCCGCCTCTTTGGGCCTTAAAAAAGCTCTCGCAAATTGTGGTAACCAAGTCTAGTCTTGGCAGCAATATTGGGTGGAGGTCAAAACATTAACAAAAATTATTGTGCAGAAATAATATTCATAGTTACCTGTAACTGCCTCACGTGATAACACACACACACACACGATAACAATAATATTATGGTGATTTAGTGAAGTATCTTATTCGGTTTACAATAGTGTTCATTGATGGGCGCTGATAGGGATCCTCTAGTATGCACGATTGAACCAAATCATGCATCATTGGCCACTTGTTAGCGAGTGTTGTCATCATGCCAGGGATAGCGCCATGATAGGGGAAGTGGCTAGTGAATACCTCACAGAACAACACGCCATAGCTGTACACGTCCATCTTGGGTGATTGATCTCCTCGCTTGAGAGCCTCGGGAGCAGAGTATGCTATAGCGCCAGGCCCTGGTGTGGTCGCGTCACCTGCAAGATTAGCTGACCCAAAATCCGACAGCTTTCCTCTCCAATGGTTGTTAGGTAGTGCTTGTAACAGCACATTAGCACTGCTCACATCTCTGTGTACTATCGGTACAATATGAAGGTGAAGGTAGTTGAGTGCAGTGGATACGTCTTTGAGGATGAGCAGTTTAGTGCGATCATCAGCTATTCTGTTGTTCTCATACGCTATCCTGAGGTTAGTCTCCATCAGTTCAGTAATAATGATGGGGCTCTTGGAGGGTGTGTCCAGTACAGCTGCTATAAACAACAAGAGGTTAGGGTGACGTACTTTAGCCATCAGACCAATCTCACGACGTACAAGATCCTTGCAATAGTCAGAGTTACCAATGATGGCGTGTAGCTGCTTTACAGCTACTTCTTGACCTCTAAACAAACCAACAGACACAGTGCCCCAGCCACCTTCACCTACTCGCTGATCAGTCAACTCCACCTCATGCTTGTTCACTACCCAGAAACTAATGTCCTCTTTAGAACCAACATCAACTGAATTCTTCTGTTGATCAGGCTGCTTGAGCTGCTGTGGCGACATTAGTGTCTGCTGTTGCACATATGGTGTCTGCGGTTGCACATATGGTGTCTGCTGTTGCATTGGTTGAGTCAGCTCTTTGTATAATTCCAACTGCTGTTTCTTGTACTGTTCATACGATTGATGAACATACGATGATTGTGATGAGTGAAGTGACGACTGGTTACTACTGCTTTGATGGTTATAAGCTCCTCCTCCTCCTGGCTGTAGACCTCTTTGCTGTAACTGTGCTTCTAGTCTAGTCACTTCATCACGTAACGATCTCGTTTCATTCCTCATGCTCTGATTATCGCCCATAAGATGCCCTCTTTCATCTTCTAGCTCTCTAATCCTGGCCTTTAGTTCAGCTATCTCTTCAAGAAGACGACCTTTGCCCTCTCGGAAGTTGAAGTCTTTGATTTCTTCTTGAAGACGAACAATTGTCTTCTGCAAGCACAGGAGCTCCGCCTTCCTCTCCTGGTCTGTTCTAGCTGCTTTCGATAGTTTTCTTTGAAAATGTAGTATCTCTTCCTGTAGCTTGAGGACTTCAGGAGATTTTTTAGAGCTAAAAAGACGACCAATCATTCCACCAGACTGCTCTAGAATGAAGAGATGACAGGTTTAACATTATTATGTGAAGTAATTCTCTAGTAATCTATGAAATACTACTAGCCAGTAATGTTCTCTATTCATTAACACACACGTGTTAGTAAATACTACTAGCCAGTAATGTTCTCTATTCATTAACACACACGTGTTAGTAAATACTACTAGCCAGTAATGTTCTCTATTCATTAACACACACGTGTTAGTAAATACTACTAGCCAGTAATGTTCTCTATTCATTAACACACACGTGTTAGTAAATACTACTAGCCAGTAATGTTCTCTATTCATTAATACACACGTGTTAGTAAATACTACTAGCCAGTAATGTTCTCTATTCATTAACACACACGTGTTAGTAAATACTACTAGCCAGTAATGTTCTTTATTCATTAACACACACGTGTTAGTAAATACTACTAGCCAGTAATGTTCTTTATTCATTAACACAAACATGCTAGTTTGTGCCAGTAATGCACAAACTATGCTAAACACAGCTTGAGCATCAAACACTAGTTTACAGTTTGCTTCTCATTTAGTGCTAGCTTTAACGGTTAAATTAAATACTTATTTCACCAATTTATATGGAAGACTGTCAAAACAAGCATGATTTTTGATATTAATTTTATTGTAACATGAAATTATACTCTCACTAAAAATTCTAAAGCAATACTCTCCCTCTTGAGGCACATGAATGAGCCTGAGCGAGCCGACTGTCAATGAAAATGTATGGCTGAGCTCAGGCTGAGCTATTTTCACAAAATTGGTGATAACAGCTTTGCTGAAAATACCTCAACAAAGCTGTTATAGGACTGGTAGCATGTCTGCAGGTCTGACCCCCCTTGGACCTGGAGACCTGCCACCAGTCCCTCCCTCCCTCTTGAGGAGCAGGCCTGCTACCAGACCCTCCCTCCCTCTTGAGGAGCAGGCCTCTGCTACCAGACCCTCCCTCTTGAGGAGCAGGCTTGCTACCAGACCCTCCCTCCCTCTTGAGGAGCAGGCTTGCTAACAGACCCTCCCTCCCTCTTGAGGAGCAGGCTTGCTACCAGACCCTCCCTCCCTCTTGAGGAGCAGGCTTGCTTCCAGACCCTCCCTCCCTCTTGAGGAGCAGGCCTCTGCTACCAGACCCTCCCTCCCTTTTGAGGAGCAGGCTTGCTACCAGACCCTCCCTCCCTCTTGAGGAGCAGGCCTCTGCTACCAGACCCTCCCTCCCTCTTGAGGAGCAGGCTTGCTACCAGACCCTCCCTCCCTCTTGAAGAGCAGGCCTCTGCTACCAGACCCTCCCTCCCTCTTGAGGAGCAGGCTTGCTACCAGACCCTCCCTCCCTCTTGAGGAGCAGGCCTCTGCTACCAGACCCTCCCTCCCTCTTGAGGAGCAGGCTTGCTACCAGACCCTCCCTCCCTCTTGAGGAGCAGGCCTCTGCTACCAGACCCTCCCTCCCTCTTGAGGAGCAGGCTTGCTACCAGACCCTCCCTCCCTCTTGAGGAGCAGGCCTCTGCTACCAGACCCTCCCTCCCTCTTGAGGAGCAGGCTTGCTACCAGACCCTCCCTCCCTCTTGAGGAGCAGGCTTGCTACCAGACCCTCCCTCCCTCTTGAGGAGCAGGCTTGCTACCAGACCCTCCCTCCCTCTTGAGGAGCAGGCTTGCTTCCAGACCCTCCCTCCCTCTTGAGGAGCAGGCCTGCTACCAGTCCCTCTCTCTTGAGGAGCAGTGATGCTACCAGACTCCAGAATAGTGGATTATGATAATAATTCACAATCCCAGTATGATCTCATTTACAGTAAGGAGGCAAGATGCATAGCACATAACTGATCATTATTCATATCATGTGACAAGGTCATTGGTCCATAGTACACCATAATCACAACAATCTCTGAATATGTCTATGATAAGCAACTCACCACTACTACCCATAGATTGAGGGAGGAATAGTGGCTCTATCTTAGCTGATCCACACAGCTCTAACACCATCCATAGTGGTCTGTCTCTGGGTAGATCAGTCCATGCTGTCCCCTTGTCTTCCTCGTTCCTGTAGAAGTGTAGCTGGCCTCTTCTAGTGATACTGCACCCAAAACTATCACCCTCTCTGAGTGAACTCAAGTTAAAGTTAATAGTCTCTACTTTACTGCCATGATGTACGGTATACAACTGCAGTATCCAGTAGCTAGGGTCAGTGTAATACGTCTCAATACTGTCAGGTAGACAGTACATCTCGTTAGGGGATTGTGTGGTGACTCCAATCCGCTAGGAGAGAGAGAGTCAGCGTACAGTAATTTGCTTGAAATTATTATCTTACTATTGAATCAATTGATTCGTCAGCTTTCTGAACCAGTTTGATATGAAGTGGTTTACCAGGTACCATGGGCTGCGAACTGAACAATACCGCATCAACCGGAAACAGCGAATTACTCGATCGGAAAGCTACCGTTCCGTTGTTAGAGAAGCGCACATTGGTCCCATGTGTGAAGTGGAACAGTCCTGGTTGGTCAATGCTGATGCTCTTGCTGCTCGACAACATCTTTGCGCGAGGCCGCTGCCCCTCCCGGTTCCGCCTATTGAGTGGGTGGTGGACGGCGTCCACCACCCACTCATATAGGGGCAGCGGCCGGCCAGACTAGACCCGTACCGAGTCCGAGGCTCGACCTGCACGTGTTCAAAAATACAGGACCCCGTAGCATATTCAGGCATGGTCAGTGTTTACAGTTAGTACGCTACCTTCTTGCTTTGTGAGCGGATTTGAGAAAAGGGGTCACTTCGCTCCTGTAATTTTCGAACACACGCATGTTTTCAACTTGCCGCCACTCATCCAAATTTAGTACCATATGATGGCATGGCTCTAAAATTTCAGTTGTAATACTGCAAGCAGAATGATCAATTAAATCTCAGTGATCTCCAATTTTGGCTTTAAAAGTGGTTCTTCAACCACTCTCCATAATAAAGTTGCCAAAATACATCCACAATGTTTCCCCATGTATTTGGATGTCTAATTCTAAGGCATTTGATCATGACATTTTTATTCGATTTGCTTAGTATCACGTGGTCTTCCTTTGCCTGTGGTTCGTCTGCTAACTTTTTTTTCTAAGTCTGGATACAGCAAAAAATGCTAACACGAGGTATGCACCCAAATTAAATAACAAAAATTACACTAAAATTATAAGTACAGTAACATACTGCACAAAAATAGGAAAATAGGTACATACAGGTTTAAAAGACAAAAAGTTAGATAACATCATAACTTAAACTGTTCCAAAGTTTAAGGGTAGAGGGAAAGAAAGAAGCGGAGAATTGCATGATTAGTTTTAGACGGATAACTGGTGATGCTCAGGGAATGGAGGGATCTAGTTGAATATGGACTAGAATTGAAACGTAGAATCAGGGAAGTCTACAAGGGAATGAACAACTTTGTAAAAAGTACAAATTTTTTATTTCTACCTTCTATCCTGTAGAGATAAAAGTGGGACCTTCTATCGATCCTGTAGAGAAGATTATGTTTGAGAAAGAAGTAGGTCGTAAGATGCATCCTAACAACTACCTCCTTCTGGTAATTTTGTTTCAACAAAACGATACTCAATAGCACAGAACTAATATTAAGTGTATCAGTAATGAAAATAAAAGAGAACATGTGAGAAGTAAGGAACAGAACGGAAAACTTTAAGGAAAAACAAAAACAAAATTAAACAAGCAAACACGAAGACAAGAGTTAGGCTATGGTAAGTTCAAGTTGTTTTTTTAAGTAGTAAAGGGTAGAAAGAGCTTTGGTAGAGTACGCGAGGGAGAGAGTACGTTCCAGCTAGAGGCTGGAGGTGGAAGGGCAATTGCAGATGAATGACATTAGGCTGTACTGACTTGTACCTATATTCTCTATTTTGTCTGTCCAAGTGCTTTTACTGGCTTTTTGAAGCCTACCATTCTCATCAGCCAGCGCTCTCGGTATATAACAATGAGTATACTGATCTTGTGATGAGTCAAACGATAATGTTACAGCTGCACCAAGATAATTAATCTTCACCATAAACATTGAAATGAGGTCTGATGAGCTCTTCACTTGTGTAACTACACTTAACTAAGGTTGATACACTTTGAATGAGCCTATAATTCGGTGTGGCTGATGTCCACCATTTTGGAATATAATTTGGCTCACTATGATGCCGTTATTGTGCTTCCGCTATTATAGATGCTTTTTTGCATTATAGTACTGGTCTTCTAGTATGTACGTAGTGCCCTCAATTCGCACAAATGTAATGGCCACAGCTTCTGCAAGTAGTCTAATTATGCATGACTTCAACTGGGGTCCATATCCTTTCAGATGGACCCTCAGTGCCATGGAATTTAGGAAGTCGGAGAGTGACTTGCGCAGAGAGAACGCGCAAGCTTCCAGGCGTTTCTTATATCCAGCAGGACCCTGGAATTCGTCTCAGAATCGGAGTCCACGTGGTGGAGCTTCTTCTGGTGGGTTAGAACTAGATTCTCACAGGACAAAAATGAGAAAAAATGAATTTCTTTTCACACATACACAGACTTGTGTTTGGAATAATAATAATAATAATACTGATAATATAAGCTGCTAATAAAATCTAAATAGAATGGGTTTCATAATATTGGTGCTTGTTACTTCTGAGCAGCAGTGAATGCACTGAGAGGGGCTGGCAGAGCACCTACTTCATTGAGATATGTGTCCCATGAGAACTCTCTACCGTAACCTGTGGAAAGAACAACATATGACCCAGGCCATACACAGCTAGTCACCCAGCAGCACACACACACAGCTAGTCACCCAGCAGCACACACACACAGCTAGTCACCCAGCAGCACACACACAGCTAGTCACCCAGCAGCACACACACACAGCTAGTCACCCAGCAGCACACACACACAGCTAGTCACCCACACAGCTAGTCACCCAGCAGCACACACACAGCTAGTTACCCAGCAGCACACACACAGCTAGTCACCCAGCAGCACACACACAGCTAGTCACCCAGCAGCACACACACAGCTAGTCACCCAGCAGCACACACACAGCTAGTCACCCAGCAGCACACACACAGCTAGTCACCCAGCAGCACACACAGCTAGTCACCCAGCAGCACACACACAGCTAGTCACCCAGCAGCACACACACAGCTAGTCACCCAGCAGCACACACACACACAGCTAGTCACCCAGCAGCACACACACACAGCTAGTCACCCAGCAGCACACACACACAGCTAGTCACCCACACAGCTAGTCACTCAGCAGCACACACACAGCTAGTTACCCAGCAGCACACACACAGCTAGTCACCCAGCAGCACACACACAGCTAGTCACCCAGCAGCACACACACAGCTAGTCACCCAGCAGCACACACACAGCTAGTCACCCAGCAGCACACACACAGCTAGTCACCCAGCAGCACACACACAGCTAGTCACCCAGCAGCACACACACAGCTAGTCACCCAGCAGCACACACAGCTAGTCACCCAGCAGCACACACACAGCTAGTCACCCAGCAGCACACACACACAGCTAGTCACCCAGCAGCACACACACACAGCTAGTCACCCAGCAGCACACACAGCTAGTCACCCAGCAGCACACACACAGCTAGTCACCCAGCAGCACACACAGCTAGTCACCCAGCAGCACACACACAGCTAGTCACCCAGCAGCACACACACACAGCTAGTCACCCAGCAGCACACACACACAGCTAGTCACCCAGCAGCACACACACAGCTAGTCACCCAGCAGCACACACACACAGCTAGTCACCCAGCAGCACACACACAGCTAGTCACCCAGCAGCACACACACAGCTAGTCACCCAGCAGCACACACACACAGCTAGTCACCCAGCAGCACACACACACAGCTAGTCACCCAGCAGCACACACACACAGCTAGTCACCCAGCAGCACACACAGCTAGTCACCCAGCAGCACACACACACACAGCTAGTCACCCAGCAGCACACACAGCTAGTCACCCAGCAGCACACACACACACAGCCAGTAGCTTACCGTGAGGGGCCTGCAATGCTCGTCCTCTCTGATGACACCATCTGATCGGGTGTATATCCATAGAGTCTGGTTCACACCAGTAATCATAGCTATTGTTCCATCCATCAAAGTGTACTAGAAGTTTGCCATTTCTGATATCATTAATAGTAGCCACACACACTAGTGTAGGATAGAGACGGTCCTTTGCTTCTAGCTTCATACCAACTTCAAACTCATCTGCTCTACTAGAATCAACTCTACCATCACCTAGTTGAAGCTAAGAGAGAGAGAAAGAGAGAGGAGAGAGGAAAGAGAGAGAGAAAGAGGGAGAGTGCAGGTAAGTGAGTGAGTGCGCATGAGTTTACCTGAGTGAAGAGGTGGGCGGGTGCTGGATTCACATCGGAAACATTGAGGTAGCTACTCCATCTGAAGGAATCATGTCCTGAGTGACAAACCAGATAAGACAGAACAATAATACACTAGATAATGTGATTCATTATCAACCGTAAACCTATTGTAACACCACGCGAGTGCTATATCTGATTTATTGACCGAGTCCGAGAGCGTGGTCAATAAATCGGATACCGTATAGCAGGTAATTTTGGCGGGAGGAAAATTAGGCGAATTTGGCGAATCGTCAAGCATTCGCCAAAATCTGGTTTTTCTATTGCAGTAATACGTGAGTCGCTCTTGACGCCAAAATTAAATACAAAGTCTGGGTCATTCGCCAAAATTTTACCCTCAAAAATTACCCGCTATACGATATTGCATGAGCGGGGTGTTATAACGAATTTATTTCACAACTGAAGCCATACTACGCATGCGCAGTTGTACAGCGTGTTTAGATCTAGCCTAGCTACTGTATCCTGCAATTGTGCCACGGAAAAACAAAACCATCTACCAGAGAAAAAGAAGCCACGTCTGTCTTTATGTAAAGACAGCGACCGTAAGGAAGGCGAAGCAAAGTGTGGAAAACAAGAAATAAACTACTTATCGACGTTTTGTGTGTGTCTAGCGCTTCGATCATGCTATCATAGTGTGAGTGATGCTACGTGTTGCCGTGGAGACTCGCTACGCTACGGTGTTCTAGGTTTGCTAAGCTAGGAGAACGTTTCTTTAGGTCGTAGGATCTTTGCTTTCGTGCAACAGTCCCGTGAAATTTGCACAGAGGGACCATATCAAACTCTGAACTGACTAGTTCATCATTGTTAACTTTGGTAAAAACTGGTTTGACAAGTGGGAGTAATGCTAGCAATTGAGGTGTTGTAAACCACAGGGAACTATATCAAACATCAAAGGGATAGCACAGTGCCACTATATCCAGTTTATAACCCTGTCGGTGTCTTTGAGGTATGGCTTCAGTGGGATATAAGATAATACTATACTACTGTGTAGTAGCTGGTTGTGTATACCTTTGGGTTTTTCTAATTTCTTGTCATGTTTTGATGCCCACATTGGTGGATGGATATCAGTAGTGTTAGGTAGGCACCAGTAGTCATATGAGTTGGACCATCCATCAAAATGAATCAATAAATGACCATTTTGAATATCAGCAATAGTAGCCACACATGTTAGGTGAGGGTTCTTGCGATCCTTAGCCTCTACTCTCATGCCTCTACTGAAGCACAAGCTACCAGGTGGAGCTAACTGATCCTGTGAGAGATAGGTATGCACATGCACAGAGTACCAGATGCAACATACCCTTGTAAAGTATGTATCATCAGCTCCCTCAGCACGATGAGCATGAAGATACTGGTTCCAGTTATTCCATTGACGATCTACACACAATACAACCAGGTCACTATAGCTATACACACACACACACTCACTCACCTTTGGGTGGCTGTAGTTCCCAGTTATGCTTGCGGCACCAACCCACAGGATGGATCTCAACTGAGTCAGTTGAACACCAATAATCATAGCCTTCACCCCACCCATCAAAGTGTATCTTGATATTGTTATCTGAGGAATAACGAGCAGTCAGTATACTATAGCAATGAGTCAGTATACTGCAATGAGCAGTCAGTATACTATAGCAATGAGTCAGTATTCTGCAATGAGCAGTCAGTATACTATAGCAATGAGTCAGTATACTGCAATGAGCAGTCAGTACAAGAAAATAAAAAGATTTCTAACGAAATCAAAAGGATGTAGGGATAAAGAAATCTGTTACTGGTCCACAATGTAAACCAACAAGGAGCAAGCATGGAATGGTAACACGATTGACTTGCTAACAGACCATAGATCCCTACATCAGTGGCTGTACATAACATTTTGACTATACTATAATTATTTTGTCACAAGCTAAATTCAATTCAATGCATGTCAGGTGTCAGTCAAAAGCAACTAGCAGAACTGCTGTATAAGTAGTCAGCCACTGATGTAGGGATCTATGGTCTGTTAGCAAGTCAATCGTGTTACCATTCCATGCTTGCTCCTTGTTGGTTTACATTGTGGACCAGTAACAGATTTCTTTATCCCTACATCCTTTTGATTTCGTTAGAAATCTTTTTATTTTCTTGTTTGTGTCCTTTTTTCTTTTACAGTGAGTTTCAAAGTTTTGGTGCAGTTCGAATTCGGCCAGATAATGTATCTCTTTTTTGTTTCCATCATTGGTTTGGTTTGCTTTCTTGATAATTGCTTTTTAACTTGTAGCTCCTAAATACTGAAACTAGCTCATGCATTCATGCATGCTGAAGCCTGGATGCACAGCATACGAGCCCCGCCCACTCTGGTTTAGAATTTTCTGTATGGCTGTGATACTATCTGGCAAGCAGCAGAACGGTGATACTACACGAGCTTACTCTGTGAGTTGTTCTTCGAAGACTCCAGACGCCAATATGCGCTCTCCATACGGCGATACTCTACAAGTGTGTTTGGTCACGTGCGTATTACGTAATCACATTAGAGAGTTTTAGTTAGTCGTTCACGCCAAACGGCTGAACGTCAACGGCTGGTTCAGTGACGTCACCACTTATCTTGTAACTTGTGTACACGCGAAGAAGGCAATCTAGTCGTGTACGTATACAACACTGTAGCGTGCACAGTATTTTGTAGGCACACGTAAAGCACACAAAAACAGAAACCTAAAGCTTGTGGCTTTGTGCTAGCTTATAACAAACGTGCAGGAAAGCTAGACGAGAGTAGCGAGAAGTCTTTGAAAACCATACGGGAAAACCAGGTGCCAGCCGTTGTAAACGGGAAAATTGAACGCGAGGCTGGGGTTAACGGTGGATCACGTGCTAATTTCTGACGTCAGCATTGCCAGACGTTAACCGTTAGTGCAAATAAACGTGTAACTAAAACTCTCTAATAATGGCGTCAAACACTTAGCTGACAACTCAAGGGGTGGTCACTCCAATTGGTCCTGTACTCACATCTGCGACCGCGGTCAAGAATTTTGACCGGCCAAATTGGGCCTTGACCGCTTGACCGTACCGATTTTGACTACTTGACTGTTGACCGGTCGTTGTACATGCATGCAATGGCAAGGGCTCACGTGCTCTTTTCACGCTCCGCCCAACGTTGTCGTATCCGACTGGCTACGATGAACTGATGTGTAGTCGAGGATTCCTTCATGTACGACTAATAAAGGAGCCCGAAAATGCTGGTTGTTGCACTGAAATCCGGGGAAACCGTTGGTCACCTGGAGAGAGCAGTTGCAGCGCCAGTATCTGAACTGCTGACACTGCATGAGATTGTGGTCTGCATGCATAAATTGCATATAGCGTATAATAGTATAATACAAAAAATAATCTGCTTGTTTGTTCTGTATACTAGTGACTAGTCGACTCGATCGACTGCAGCAGCCAGCCCCACCCTCACGTGATCTAGCAAAGGGGTGTGATATGGGTGAGCACGTGACAGCCCCTAGTAATTAACGTTATAATTAGCTAACTATGGCTGTTCTTGACCGTTGACCAGAGAGCTGCGATTGGACGTTGACTCTTGACCGTTCCCTTATTTCTGTCTTGACCACTTGACCAAATCTTGACCGCGGTCGCAGATGTGAGTACAGGACCAATTGGAGTGACCACCCCTTGCAACTGTTCGTGATCGTGAGCTCGTAAAATGTATATCGTCGTTTCGCTAAAAACGAAGTTCAAAAGGCACATGCCAGGAGAATTTCACGACTGTTCGTGGGTGTTTTGGTCCCGGCACTGCTCGCGTAAAGGCGCTAGGCGAGTTGAAGAAAGAAAGAAAGAAGAAAACTAAGATGACGAAACTCGATTTTCACCGTTTCCAGGTTCGTCACTTTAGTAACAATTTCGAGCAATCTCCTTGCTACTGTAAGATGGGGCAACGCCAGAGAGCAGATCTAAGTGTCTTTGGACGTATACAATTCATCACCAGGCGAAATATCAGCGTTTGAACGCTAATACATTGTATGTAGCCGCCATCTTCTTTTCTCGTTCATCCCTACATAGGGAGTCACTACCGTGCCTCCCTAATACTATAGCTCACTTCTCATATCTTGAATGGTAGCAACACACACATAATATGGAAAGCGGCGATCATCAGCCTCTAGCTTGAGGCCGATACGTAGCTGTTTCCTGGACACTACAGGAGGTGCTGGAGGAGGCCCAGCACTTTGAGCAGTAGCACCCTTCTCGGGATCATTGCTAGCTACTGGAGGAGGAGAGGGAGGTCTCTGTGGGGGTCTAGAGGGTGTGTCTGGAGAGAGAGAGAGAGAGAGAGAGAGAGAGAGAGAGAGAGAGAGAGAGAGAGAGAGAGAGAGAGAGAGAGAGAGCAGTAGTCAGAGCAGTAACTAGCATGCAGCTCACCTGGGTATAGTTCAGCGTATTGAGGTGGAGCAGTAGCAACAAGGCCTTGCTGGTGATGGTAGCCATGATAAGGGACAGGTCCATCAGGGGATACAGTCGGATATTGAGGCGGAAATGGTGATGGATAATGAGCTGGCAGTACTCCTGGCGGGTATTGAGGAGGCAGTACTCCTGGCGGGTATTGAGGCGGCAGCATTCCCGGAGGGTATTGAGGTGAACCAGGAGGGTATAGAGCTGGTGAGTACTGGGGTGAGACTGCTGGTGAGTACTGAGGTGGCTGGGGATGAGGTGACAACTGCAGCTGACCCACTAGTGAGGCGACAGTATCATCATCATGTTGTGATACCAGCTTACTTTGTCCCACTAGAGGTGATACTGGTGTAGGGTCTGCTTCAGCATCCTTAGACCCCAGACCTGTAGCCAGCAGTATACACAAGGTAAGCAACACAGCTAGATTACCTTTCTCTCTCATTCCTTGCATTAGCTTGAGTAATGAGGAGAAGTAGTCGTCCTTCCCTTGCCTGAAGTAGATCCAGTTTATTCCACTCACCACGTACTTGACCCCTCGTCCACGCTCAGTTGATTCAAAGTCCACCTCTTCTATAATGAAAGGGAACACGTGCTTCTTATCACTGTCCGCAGTATATAGCTCGCTAGCACAGTATCGTGACGAGATATATTTGTTAGTAATGCGCCTATCATTGTTATGCCCCACTACCCCCAGCTGGGGAACTACAGGGGGATTATTGGGAGATTTGGGATAAAATTTCGTCCCGTGGGTGGGGCATTTGCCGTTATTTGATTTTTCTGTATTTGTTCGTACTTTCCTAATCTACTGAATTCAGCTGGGCAACGAGTTTTCTCCTGGTACTGATGTGGGTCTATGGTGGGGACAATAGGGAGAATAGATTATTAAAATTGCCCATGGGGTGGGGCTTTTGAACTTCCGGTAGTTCAAATCCCCACTATTGCCCCACCCAGCCCCAGCTGGGGGTAGTGGGGCATAACAATGATAGGCGCATAATCAATGCGAGCAGAGCAGAGCAGTTATGAAGGCCAGTGCCTATGGCGGCATGCCAGTCACTGCCAGCTGGTATATCCTCCATATCCAGCCATACAGAGAACCCGTTCTTCTCCAGATCATGCTTGAGCTTTAGCACGAACCGCTGTATGTCTTGCTCCTCTCGCCCGTAGCTCAGGAAGACCTCTTTCACAGCCATTGGGGGCGTGTCTCGCAATGACCAATGGTACGGGTACGCCCACACAAGTTAAAGAGATTCATCGCGCACGTGTGGTTGGTATAATGATATTATTATCAAAAGCTACTAGGGTTTCTACTTCAACAGATCAGGTCAGAGTATATATACATACCATTATCTTGTAATACAGCTAGAAAAGGTATAGGTATAAAAATAGAAAGCACTATAGCTGTCTTCGATCATAATTATTTTAGTCTAAGTATCTATGCTTCATCAGTTATAGCTTGGTGGCATATATATGTTGGTCTAGTTATATGGCAGACACTCTTCGAGCTCTTTAGCCAATACTCCTAGACGCACTATTCTAACACACTCAATGAGGTGAGCGTAGGTACACGTGGGTCCACCTTTGCTCAGCCATTTTGAGAGTATTGCTACCAAGATAGCCTCGACACCATCATGACGATGGTTCTTCTCAATCAGCTGGACCTTAGTGCCATTATCATCCTCAAGAAGATGAATACCAAACATCTGGTAGTCTGGGGAGATTCTCTCTATCACGTCCAATGATTTACCATTGCGGTCCTTGAGGTTTCTTATCTTCAGTATGGTGGGTGTGTCACCTGAAACAAGAAGGAGGCAATATAGTTGATGTTGCTTGTGAAAGCACCGTCAACACTCTCATCCAGCTATAGCTGCTGATAACTCACTTGATTGTAAACTTCTCGACATATTCACAAAGAGCAAGTTCTTTTTAGTGCATACTGACTGATTGTGGGTGTTGCTATGTAAACAATCACAGCTGCACATCATTCCTGAATGATTTGCAAGCCAACTATGGCAAACATACTCTACAAAGTACATATCTGTTTTCACATAAAAAATGTGTTTCACCATAGATATTATGGTTTCACACAGCTAGCAAAATGGCAGTATAAAAGTAAAAACAATGTTTGAGTTGTATCAAAATGGCAGTGACAGCAGCAGCAGCAGCTGTGAGTCACTAGTCCTCTTTCCATGGAGCTGACTTTACTATGCCGTCAGCAATTTGCTTGTTAACTTTACGGACAGCATCAATGAGTCTCTTCCAAGACGGTTTACCAAAAGCCTTCTTCTCCACATTGTCCTCCCAGTTAAACCATGCTTGCAACACGTCAGTCTTGCATCCGTCAATATCATTGCCGCTATTATTCTGTTGAGCTACTTTATCAAGTGTTGGTTGCTTGTTCAGTCCAAGATACATGCCCAGCTTCCTCCAGTCATTGAGATCACTGATAGATTCAAGAACAAACACTAGATGACTTGGATCTATAAGAAGGATACATATCATCAGGCTATAGCTGCTAGCTCACTTACCTAGCTCATCATCAGGAACTAGTGATGATGGTGCTGTAGCTGTTGCTGCTGCAGGTGATGTGGATGATGCAGCTGGTGAACCAGATGGGGCTAGATAAGAGAGGTGAAATGAGCAATCAAGCTGTGTGATATATAAAACTAGACACCTTCAGCCATCGAGCCCTTCATGTGTAAAGACAATGCCCCCATGCCAGCATCTTTGAGACACTCCACAAAGTGACTGTATGTTGGGACAGGATCAGTGACTTCTAGCCAATCTTTGATGATTGCCTCCACGATAGCAGGAACTTCAGCATTACGGTCCTTCTTCTTAATCATGTCAACCTTGTTACCATTGTCGTCATCTAGCAAGTACATGCCAAACGTCGTATAATCTTTGGCTGCAATGGATTCTATGATGCTCAGTCCATCTGGAGCTTTGAGCTTCTTTAACTTCAATATTTTTGGCTTGTCACCTACACATATAGTGTAATGGGAGTTAACAATCACACAGCAGCTGCTCGCAGCCTCAAATGAAAAGAGCCTAGTTCGAGGCCCAGCTGCTTACCTGGTTGGATGGTAGCCATAATATTAGTTTGTCAGGGGTGTGGTTGAGTACGCCCACATAATGCAAGTAGATTAGTAGTACAGTTTGCGTTTCATGCACAATAAAACAGTCAAACCGCAGGTGTCCCGAAATACGTACAAATCAAGAGTTACAATTTTCACTCTAATAAACGCACATCAAGACAAAATTTCCCGCAGGTTGTCTTCCAACAGCTTTATCTTAGCACACGTATATAATTACACTTCAACGATTACAAATATCCATAAGTAATGTTTTTCTACATAATATAAAGTTTGTCTCATTAAAATCAATGCAGTAATTCCTGAGTTCCTGTGTAAAATACTGAACTTTTAAAAACGTGGGACATTTCCGTTTTGACTGTCTGATTGTTAGTTTCTATAATTCATCAGTAAGATAAGCAACCTGCCAGTCATATTTGTGAAAATTAGTGTTGTCCTGTCATATCTCGCTTAGTTATCGTATAATAATTAATAATGCATTGTTGATTATTGCTATTAAAGAGATAATAGCAGTTCCCGGAGTCCTGAATGCAGTTGCAGCTGACTGGCCAAAGATCTAGTCCTATCACTGTCCATAAAGGTCTTGTTCTTTGCAGTGTGTTCTTTGAAAAACTAAATATTGTATAGTATGATCTGTACTGCAGTCACTGGTACTTCCAATAGTTTCATTGCTAATTCTGTCAGTAAATGACTTACCAACACTGTTTAGAAGTCATGGCTAGTAACTATGTTAATTTTTACCATTCATAGTAGCAATATACAACCTTTACATAGGAGGATCAAAGATGGCGCCGCCAAATAGCCATAGAAAACGGTGGGACACTTTCGTTTTGACATCTTTACGCAGCCAAGTATATTACTAAATTGAAGCTAATACCCAGGCCTACAGAAACAGTAACTTATTTGTGTTGTCTGCCTTACCGTCTGAGAGTATGCCACTCTAAAAGCTACTACTCGACCCAACCAATCCTGAGCTCGGCGAACTTGCAACCGTCGTACATTTCTTCTGAAACACGCTACAAATCCCAGTTTTGATAGAACGAAAGAGCCAACATTTGTAAGTTGAAATCCGTATTCTAAAGTAACAAGTCGGTGTACAACTGATATAAAAACGACGTTTCCTGAGCTGACTAGCTTTCATGTTTTCTCCTCAAATGTCCAGGGCACCGCCTACTTCCTGTTAAAATAAACTTGGGCAATTTTCGACGCTGGCGGTTTGACGGTCACATAATCACACAGTGTTATCATAAAACTATAAAGCCATGAGCACAAATATCTGTTCCTTATAAAACTAAACCAGTAAAAGCAATGCCACATATCATGAAGTGATGGCTTCATTGTTTCCATGGAGCATTGGATTCAATCTCTGTAGCAAGTTCAAGATCTAGTGGTCTAATAGCATCCACCAGTCTCTTCCATGATGGTAATCCCTTCTTCTGTACATCATCTTGCCATTTCAGCCATGATGATATCACCTCAGTCTTACATTTTGAAATATCTCCTCTCTCTTGAGTGTTAAATATCTTTAGTCTCTTTGGACTAATTCCTAAATTCATACCAAGCTTCTCCCAATCTGAGAACAAGCCGATAGCATTGAGTATATCACCCGTGTCACTCGTTTCTGTAATCACAACAACATGATAACACCACCAATGATGATGATGAAACACTCACTTAGTGGAGTATCAGGAGCTGATGATGAAGAGGGCGTGGCTGATGATGAAGGGGGCATGGCTGATGATGAGAGAGTGGGATGGGCTGATGAGGGAGGACCTGTTTCTGCATTAAAGAAACATCACACATCTGAAGCAACAGCTTAGCATACCTCTCTTAATCAATGTGGTTTCAATGTGCTCCGCCAGTGCACCCATTCCAGACTCATTGATACACTCTACAAGATGGCGGTAGGTACGAGGATATGGGTTAGTGTCAGGGATGTTTCCTGTCAGCCATTCCTTGAGAACTGCCTCAGTAGCTTTAGCACCAATAAGCCCTTTTGTGATGAGATCAATTCTTTGACCATTATCATCTTTCAAGAGCATCATTCCAAACGTATCGTAGTCCCCAGCTGCTATTGCCTGGATGACGGTCAGCCCGTCTGTATTCTTCGTCGTCTTTAGCTTAAGAATAGTCGGCTTGTCGTCTAAATAATAAAAGTGATCGCTAGTTTCTTAGTGAAGAGACCTCTTACCTGGAGACACTAGTGCAGACATTATTATTTTGTTGTTTTCTATTTAGAGCACACTCTTTACATTATTTTTACGAAACGTGGAAGCGCGCAAGCGAATAATACTAGTACGGGCATTATAATCAAGAGTATTATAATCTCATTCTGGACTATTCTCGGATGCCGAGTCGGCTTGAATTGCTCTTGTTGTTTGCTGCTCCGCTAAGAGTCTTACTGTAGAGTAAGCCACGTACCTATTTCGACCACCATGTACAATCGGCAAATACGCTACACAGACCAAACTTGACCGACGTATAGACACTCACACTTCCTCTGCCTGCAGCTCGTAACTGCTTCTTTGTCTGACTGTGGAGGCGAAGAAAGTGGGTAGCCGAAAACATTTATTATAATCGATTTTCGGACACCGTACCATGCAATCCTACTCCTAGTGACTGATATACGAATAGGGCGGGATTGCACGTCAATACTGCAAACACTTTCATCCATCAGCATTACAACGAGCTACAATTGAAAAGCTCTCGTCTTGCCGTCCGGGTAGTATTCTTTTCCACGGGGTCGAGCAATTTTTTGGCTAAGTCCACTGGTTCTTTCTGCCAGCGGCGGCCTTGCCAGAGAAGCAACACTGTCTGAACCTTCTACAAAAGACCCGCTGCTCTCCTTGCCGACAAATGGGATAAATCCTATGGTCTGACCCTCCACTGGCTTAGATGCAAAATCGCATACTGCCTTCTAAGATCTTCGATTCAGCGTTTAAGAGGAGCTCGTTCCTCTCGCAGTCATTATTAAGATCGGCATCGACCTCGTGGTGACTGAGACTGAAGCTAGAATCTAAACTTTAACTGTATCATCTTTTCCTCACCTATATTATTACTATTATTATATAACTACTCATTATTAATTCTCTATAAATCATGAATTATTAGTATTATGATGATAATAATAATTGTAACAAAAATCTTTGAAAAAACAATTGTACTTCCCAATCGATCGACGCGCGCGACGATCGCACCGTAATTCCGGCGTGATTTGGAGCATGCGCATACAGTGTGTACCTCTTTTCCGGCCGGCCGCCTACAATTGAAAAGAGCCTGGTTCGAGCGTGGGTTCGAGTATAGCTGCTGACCCTCTCCCGGACCGCTGGTATGAGCACAACACGTTATTCCGATTGACCAATCAGATTGCTAAAAAGGTTGTCATGAATTCTACTAGAGTGCAGTAGCGGACGGGAGTGTATAATGGGACAGCGTTAGTAATGAGAAATTTTAAACCAGTTACAAAAACTTTCTTGTTGTTCGATGCTCAACCTACAAAGTTTGCTAACATGAAGGGCTACCATCTGTGCAGATGTAGTGGGCATGCGTTTGAGTCACTCAAATGTATAAATAAAAGTACCAGTGGGTAAACTTTTATATCAATTTTTTCAAGATTCAACAGCTAAGAGTTCATATGACTTTAGATGTGTGTAACTCAAGAGTCGGAGCTTTATATTTCTGAATGCACCATCCAAGCAGGCTCTATAGAAATATCACTAACAAACACGTGACAATCAAAGACTCTGTGCTGAGAACCTTGCACTCGACAGTTAGCATGTGAGGCAGTAATGGGACGCCTGAAATAAATCAATGATTATGTGAGTTTAGCATCTTTAAAAATAATATTTTATTATTAATAATATTTTATGTTCTCATAGACACAGTCAACAGTTTAAAATAAATTGAAGATCATGCAGCTAACAAGCTAGTGCGCTGCCACGGGCCATGCATGCATGCACTGCATAGAATAGCTACTACAGTGATCATTGCTGTGAAAAGAAACAACTTTGTAGCAATTTCCAGCACAATGAAAACACTTAAACTTTAGTATCACTTTAATAAAGCTATCTCAAGCAGTGGATGCTCTCTCAGCAACACCAACCGCCTGGAACCACGCTGTCCCATCACTACGCCCGCCATTGTCACACAACTGCCGCAGAGAGTTGCTGTCCGGCTCCGTTCCCCATAATGCAAGCAACTACAGCTCAACTTTAGATAGTCCCAAACACCAGAGTCTTCGGCCTCAACGACGATAGTTTAGCGAACTCTGGGTGCCTAACGTACCGTAGCGTCATCACCATGCAGCACGAGGACGAAACTTATATCCTTCGCCCATAGGATCACAATTTATAGCTTGTACATTTTCGTTGTGCAGAGTACAAGAAATTTAGTCACTAAAATGATAGACTATGCAAGTTTTGTTTCGTAAAATTATTATTCTCATTTCCCGTTCATACTGATTCAGCAACGAAAAACACGCTCCTTTTGGTTCTTACCTTGCTGGAAACGTTAAGGTTCGGCTTACACCGTCGTGCGTGCGCTGGCTTTCCGGGCAGTTATAGTTACGTATGAAGGCTACTGGGAGGCTGGGAGCGCTGTAACTAGCTAGCAGCATGCAGCGTCCATTATCTATATGCTCGATCGTCCTCGTGGGAGCTCACGTGAGTGGGTTGAACAGGAAATTTATACATTCGTTATTACACCCCGCTAATATGCTTGTACACTGCATGTACATGAATAATGTGTTTTGCTATACCCTCTCCCAGTCGTCCACCCACACATCACTGAATAGGGTCATCTAAACAAAAACAATTCAGAAATAGCTGCCAAAATTTGATTCTCCTAGCAAACACTGCACAGTTCTCTATACTAGTCCGCCGCTATGATAATGAGAGTATGATGATATTTTACAGCGACAAGCGAGTGTTGGGTCGACTCGCTCGATCCAGACAGTTCCAGTCGCTGGTACCGCAGTTGCATCGCCACTCCCTGCAGCGGAATCCTCCTGCAGTGACTGCGGACAGGTCCACCGTAACACTTCCATTGTCGCACGTACAGGCAGGCAAGGGCTAAAAGGAGCCGCCGGATAAGTACTGCAAGCACGACAGACGCTGTTTTGGCAGACTGCCTGCACGATGTATTGGGGAAAACGGTTTGGTTGGTAGTCGCACGTGTAGTTCCAGCGACAAAATTCTGTTTCGTTTCTGTTGAATGGCCGCAGAGCACGGTTGAGCATTTTTGTTGCCCTCGTGCATGCCCTTAGCTTGTAGTCGTGTCTGTCTCGCGGTTCACCAATGAAGTTTCTCGCGTGCATTTCAGCGAGTGTCGACAGAGAAAGAGCGGCTGCTATCATGGGATCATTTATATTAAAATTCAGCTTAGAAAGTTGCTTGGGTGGAGGGGGACATTCTGTCTCTGGCGCGCTGTCTGACGCGGCCTCTCGAATGGCTCGGTACTCTTCTGTCGTGTTACGGGAAGGTTGACGCCCACTTTCATCCTCATCATGAAATAATGCATTCCAAAGCTGTGACCATTTCTGCAGCGGCTCTGTTATTGCTGACGGGTAGCTCCTGTCATATGCATGATTGGCATGCACTGCAGTATGTGATGATGGGGAGGAGTTGGAAGGGGATCCTACAGCAACCCCCGGTACTCCTGTAGGGACCAATAGTGTAAGCCACAGACTCATTATTGCATGAAATCCGTAGTTCATTGTGAATGACAAACTATAGAATCAATCTGAAGTGTGTTTGCGTAAACTATCGAAAACACTGATCAATCTGGACAATGACGCAACAATAGCGAAGTATGTGTCACCTTCAACAGCTGCAACTACTATCAACAATAGCTAACTTTAATATTAACTCAAGGCAATTCCTACAAATTCGTATCTTCTAGTTATTACGTATTAACTAATAATTATAATGGTTATTTTGAGCTCTTTTATACTTTGCAGAAGTCACTTTAAAAAGGAAACTATTATTGTTTAATTTCCATTTGAGGCTGATAGGGGTTTGCTTAAGCTGATTACTTGCCATGTTTTACAGGTTGGTCTCAATTACAGAAAATGAAAATAATTATTCAACTATCAACATTCCATTAGTGTCTACTTCCTAACTAACAGGTACTGAGTGTTGCTCTGTCTAATGAACTCTTATTATGTATACAGTAAATAATACACCTCATCGTTACACTGACTGTTGTCATTTTGAAAGTTATAATAATATTATGGTAAAATCATTTTCATTTTGGATAGACATAAATAATTATAGTTATAAATACTTAATTATAATAAGTGATAATAAATTATAAGTGATCAATAATGAGGAGATTGCCTGGATATTAGCAGTTTACAGTAATCTACTAATCATTATCTATAATTATATAGTGTTATGTTACCTATTTTAATGTACATGCAATTATCATTACATTATTATTACACCTGTTTATTATTGACTAGTGGTTGATAATTTGCAATTTCTCCATGTTGTTTTGAAGGTCGACCAACTCTCTTTTCCATTGGACTGACAAGCTGATTGATTCAAGCGTAGAGCAAGTACAGTATCTGCAGTGTTACATGAGTAGCGATTCTTCTGTGTGCAAGATCCCTTCAGCTCAGCTCGGAGTAGGTAGGTCGGGAACCTGTGCTTGTTCTCATCAAAGCTCACACTGATGCAGTCATTGTGCGATTCAGCTGCCTGCATGATATCAAGCACTCCTGGTGCTGCTCCAAATGATGTACTGATGGAATAGCCATTCTCTAGGTTCACATTAACAGACCATACTCTGATGGTAGCTAGTCCACCTGTCAATAGTGTGGAGGGATGGTTCCTTGCTGTATTCAACTGCACTTTCAATTCTTCAAAAGTCTTGGGAATGCAAGACATGGAGCACGTGTAGCTACCTCCACTTCTCTTGGTTACAATTCTTCTAACTCTGTTCAACAGGTTAGTGTCGTCGTCCAGCTCGTCCAATGCGTGGGTGATCTCCTCGTGCAGAGTCCTGTTCAACTCTGCTCCACCCGATCCGAGCTCCTCTGTGGCAGAGCTGTTAGTGGTTAAGTTGGCGGGCTGTGCGTTGATTGGTGCACTGGATCCTGTGCCCATCGTAACGACAGATAGTGTGAGACAAAGAAGTATAGCTGCTGCTCTGACGCTGGTATCCATTGCTTGTAGGTAGGTATATAATTAGGTAAAAGTAGTTGTACTAAATCTGACTAGTTGACTAGTAATTATATATATATATACTATAGTAGTAGTAGTAATTGAACTGCTGCTGTTGTTGAGTTGTTGATGTCTACTCATCTCCTCAGCACTGGTTTTATACCGACCCGCTCGCTTTGTTATTGTTTTTGTCAACTAGGGGAACTCTTGTTTCATTATTAATTTTTTAAATCAAACAATTCAAACACCTTCTTTAATTGATAAATTCAAGGATATACTGCCATGCATGCCAAGCACTCACACACTACACATTTTATTCAGAATGTAAAATGTTTACCGGCCGCACTGTATATGCTGCTGCAGCAATGAAGCTAGGCCGCTAGTGAATCATAACTAGTGTTTCACATATTATTGTATATTCACATAATTATTGTATATTACATATAGTTGTGTGGTGCCGGTAGTTGCCATATGTACAGCACACATGTCACTGATTATCTGACTTAGACTGCTGGCCTTCAACCCACGGCTAGTCAGCTACACGTGTGGTGCATGGGTATACCGGATAATAATTTGTTTTATGCGTGGAAAAAAATTTTGTTGAAGAAGCCGCGCGCGCTGAATGTGTCATGTGTGATCGATCATGCCCAAGAAGCTGAAGAAGGCAGCAGCCGGCAAGAAGCGAGGTGGCTCTTCCTCACAACAGGTAGATCACACGCTCATGTTTGCCAGTGACTTCACAGACTTCAAGGCAGATACCTTCAGACACAGCAATAGGTGAGGCACGTGTGTGTAGGGATTTCCAGGATATAGCACCTGTATGTTAGCGGTGACGTAGCCTGTTTAACTGGCAAATCTGTGAATTACTTTGTGCTGATATTGTGTTTTCGATTAAACATGCCTCACATACTAGTGTAGACACAATATACCTTGTATGGTATAATAATATGTCATAGAAAATAGTTATTACTTCCTCCTCCCCCTCTACTCTCTCTCTCTCTCTCTCTCTCTCTCTCTCTCTCTCTCTCTCTCTCTCTCTCTCTCTCTCTCTCTCTCTCTCTCTCTCTCTCTCTCTCTCTCTCTCCCCCTCTCTCTCTTTAGTGATGAGGATGATGATGATAGCTCTGATATAGAGGCTGAGTTGTTGGCTCATTATTACTTCAGTTCCACCAGCAGCAGTAATCAGCTGCCTGATAGACTAGGTACGTGTCCACACCTATCTCGCCATCACTGTCACCATAGTTACTATTATAGACACATTTTTACGAGAATCCTTCGATATCACAACACCTTACAAGTCTCAAATTGGTTGCCATGACAATACAAAGTGAGCCAACCTTATTGTGCAATAGTAGTTTGTCAAGTTGCTTATTTAATTGTCTTATTGTACTTAGAAAACAGTCAACAAATACAACAATGGCAGCAGCTGCATCAAGTGAGATCTATACTACTAGTATAGTGATGTATTGCATTGTGATCATGCAATGTCATGAGCAAGAGAGAGAGAGGGAGGGAGAGAGAGAGAGAGCAGTAGTATGGTGTGTACTACCTGATATATTGTGGTGGTACATGACAGTTAGTACAGTACAACACTATCGTAATACACTACTCCACTATCATACTGTTATAGTACACTAGTAGTATACTACCACACTATCATAGTACACTACCACACTATCAGTAATAATTATTAATATCAGTACTATAGTGTTGGTGAGGAATGCAATGTTGTTTAATCACACAGTTCAATCGATTGCTTTCGATTCTGGCAATTCTTAATCGGTGACGAGTGACGACCAGTATTCCCCATTGAGTATGTGATACGAGTGACGTTCTCACTATAGTTCTGTTCTGTTCCTGGCATATTTCACTCACTTGCTTTTCTCAACACAAACTATCGTTGTTGTGATAGTGTCTTAAACCAGCTTCAACCAGCTGCCAAGAGTTCATGGCACGCTAGTGTGTGTTGTTCTGTCCGCAACGTGACAATGAGGTGGTGTGTACAGGGACGGGGGAAGTGACTCTGGGGAGATAATATGGAATAAGAGAATGTAGTTTGGAAACTGATATTGTTAGTATAATGTCTGACCCTAGATAGTAGCTAGTTCCACTCAGATTAACCCCTCTAGCATTAGGGAGAGTGGCTCACTCACCAGGTCAGGTAGAGTTCCTAGTCCCACTACTGCTATGAACAGCCGGCAGGAGTCAGTATTTCCTACCCCCGACATTGAGTCAGTACTCCTGTGAGCTCCTAGCCCTGTCAGGAGTCAGTACTCCTGTGAGCTCCTAGCCCCGACATTGAGTCAGTACTCCTGTGAGCTCTTAGCCCTGACAGTACTCCTGTGAGCTCCTAGCCCCGACATTGAGTCAGTACTCCTGTGAGCTCCTAGCCCTGACAGTACTCCTGTGAGCTCCTAGCCCCGTCAGTAGTCAGTACTCCTGTGAGCTCCTAGCCCCGTCAGTAGTCAGTACTCCTGTGAGCTCCTAGCCCCGTCAGGAGTCAGTACTCCTGTGAGCTCCTAGCCCCGTCAGTAGTCAGTACTCCTGTGAGCTCCTAGCCCCGTCAGGAGTCAGTACTCCTGTGAGCTCCTAGCCCCGTCAGTAGTCAGTACTCCTGTGAGCTCCTAGCCCCGTCAGTAGTCAGTACTCCTGTGAGCTCCTAGCCCTGTCAGTACTCCTGTGAGCTCCTAGCCCCGTCAGGCTATAGTAGTGCCTTGTTTGGTGGTGTGACCAAGTTTCGCTACTTACTGTGCATGTCGCTGTGTTGTCTACGTCCTAGTTAGGTGATACATTCTTCTAGCGTTTGGTCCTGTAATTACATGTTGGTGATAGGGTATTTCCCTAGGGGCACTCCTCATTTGCTATATCCATGAGGTGTCGTGTGTATTTTAATCCACAGCGGGTTTCGTTGTTGATGTTCACAGCATGCTTCATTAATTACATTCTTGTGGTTTGTTTACCATGTTGTGTGCCAGCCATTCTAAGACTACACATCACAAGAAGAGTCTAGCCATCTTCTAGCATGATCATGTAGTTCATGCATTGTCTCCTTAATTCGCTTTGTACTTAATAACTCTATCTCTCCTCTCTCTCTCTCTCTCTCTCTCTCTCTCTCTCTCTCTCTCTCTCTCTCTCTCTCTCTCTCTCTCTCTCTCTCTCCCTCCCTCTCTCCATCTCAGAGAGGTCCTCCATTAGCGATGACAATAGTGACAAAGGTCATGTTGCTAGGCGACCCAAGAGGCATCGGTCATCGGCAGAGGAGGGCGAGATTATAGTGCTATCGTCTAGTTCTGAAGAGGGTGGAGCTAGTGAGGGTGGTAGTGAAGACATGGATCTGGATAGCACAGACTACTCAGGTATGATGTGATTTATTGACTAGTGTTTATATTGTGTTAATGATCAGGTGACCAGCAATGGAGTATAGACCAGAAAGACATGATGGTGAGTAATTATTATGTTACCTCAGGGAGTTCAGATTATTAACATGAGTCACTATTTGTCATTGGTACAAGGATATACATTCCAGTGTGTGTATGGGTTGTGTGTACTGACTCACGAGGCTTCATCTCTCTCACCTAGTATCTATCTAGTGCATGAGCCTGTAGATACTTCCTTGTTGACTAGAGGTAATTAAACAATAGTTCATAGTGTGAGTTGTGTTTATCATCATCATGAGCTCACTATCTGATGTTGATACTGACTAAAGATTTTCACACATGTGTGGAAGTGGTTATAAAACATGACATCGCTACAATGGAGTGTGTCTGTACCTCCCTTTATGGAGTGTGTCTGTACCACCCTTTATGGTAGTAGACACACTGTGGGCTCCTAGTCTGGGCACCAGTAGGTCACTATCAAACCCAGTACTAACCAGTGTCTAGCTTCATGTAGGGCCAATGTATAATGAATGGCACATGTACTGAAGCCTCATACAACTATTGGTATGTGACACAGCACTGTCACCATAGCGTGCTAGGAAGTGGCAGACCACAACTGACCTGTAGATGAGCTATTCTACTAACATGGTATAGCTTCCTTCCTAGTATGGCAGCTGCTGCTAGTGTCTCTCACACTATACAGCACGTCCTCACTACAATTATCATAATGGGAAATTCATCATATTGATCTTGTGATCTTCATCAGACGACACTAGACTGATCTTGTGATCTTGATCAGAATGATCTTAAGAATTTGATAATTATTATTCTTCACTTTCCCAAAAGCTGCTAGAATGATTAATTGGAATGAGAACGGTCAGTAATGTACCCAGCCGCTATGACCTGAGAGTCATCAGTGAGCCTCTGTAATAATTATTGTTTTGTGTCCTGGCTCTACCAGTGACCCTCTGTGGGGCAGCTAGACACTGCTTAGTGCACAGGTGTCCTGGCTCTACCAGTGACTCTCTGTATGGTAGTTAGTGTGTATTCATAATACCATCCAATGATATATTATTGACCGGATGAATGGTTGCATTCGTTGCATAATAAGTGTTAGTTTTAGTGTTGGTTATTCTGGTAATGGTCTCCTTATAAAGTACTGAGGTACTGGTTTACTGTGAAACTAAGCTTATTGCAATGTCTTCATGGCCTTGTCTCTTCCCTTACCTTCCTCTCTGGTGCATGTAGTTTCAGAGAACTGCTGGCTGGCTGCTGCTCTGTATGGTCAGTCTCCATGGTAACCACCATGGTATGCATGCCATTGTATTATTTTGTTTATGCACTGGAATGGCTGTCAGTTATCATCTGGTGGGAAGTGTTAGTGGCCTGTCGTAACATATTGTTCTTGCATCCCAAGCCTGTGTATAACAACTGGTCTACTACCACAAGTGTGTAGCATTATACAATGGTATGATCTTCCTGTGAGTGCTTGCTGCTGACCTTAGTTCTTTTCGAGATGAATATGAGTTTACACACAATCTTCAACTTGTATACTACTCTCACACATGGCTGGTCACCTCAACACTACCTGAGTCTTGTCCCACTAATCCAGTGGCACTCATCAGCACAGCCTAGTATGCTCATCTAGAGCGACAGTAGTGTCTTAATGACAATTTTATTATTTAAATTGACTGTACATGCGAAAAGGGGGCAAACACCTCATGAAAATTTCAACCGCATGTCTGTATCTTATAGTTATTGTAATTTTTATTGTACAAGTACTGTTGGTAAAGCAAAATAAAATAAAAATAGTTCAAAGTCTATGTCAGCCATGAGTTCCAAAAATAGATACAGAATTGCCCCTCTGAATAGCTACTGCCAGCCGCCAGATGATATACAATGTAGGCTCTCCTGTCTCATTTCTTATCTGGTTTCCTAGGTCCTTAATAAACTGCAATTGTAATCAAATCGTGGGTTTTCAGCTAAATGTAGCTCAATCGCTTTCATTGACTTTCAATAATAATATATGACATAGTATCAGCTATTGGGTGCCTGGTATATGACATATCTTGGTTACATGTGTCTGTGTTTGTTGACATGTTTATTGACATTATAATGTTGTTTATTAACATTATTTATATGTTTATTGACATTGAGTGTTGTTGTTTAACATATCCTGTGATTGTACCTGTGTTGTTATTTTTAGTTCAGCTATTGCTTCATGTCTTAGGGTAGAAATACATATGAGAAGAGGTATGGCGCAATAAAGCAGAGAGGATTTGGTAGACTCAGCAAGTGCTTTAACTGTAAACAGAAGGGGCATGCTACCTCAATGTGCCCTCATCCTAAGGTACTCATGACCCCGCCCACTGCTATGATAACCCTTTCCTTTCTCACAGAGAAACCAGGTGTGCTATCTGTGTGGTACTGTTGGCCATGTCTCTATGAGGTGTCCTGACAGTAGATGTCAGTACTGCTTTCAACGCAACCACAGAGGAAGAGTAAGTGATAGAGGCTGCATCATGTGTTGGGTAGCTCTGTCAGCAGCAGCTGGTGTACTGTATTATACATGTTGCTATCTACAATGTCCTCAAGTTACTAGTCTTCGTGAAGGTGTGGCTATATTGCTCATCATCATACTCACTTGCTTTGACTGTGTGCGCAGCGTTTATTTGTGCTCTCCTCTCCCTCTCTCTCCCTCTCCCCTCCCTCTCCCTCTCTCTCTCCCTCCCTCTCTCCCCTCCCTCTCTCCTCTCCCCTCCCTCCCTCTCTCCCCTCCCTCTCTCCCCTCCCTCTCTCCTCTCCCTCTCTCCCCTCCCTCCCTCTCTCCCCTCCCTCTCTTTCCTCCCTCTCTCCTCTCTCTCTCTCCCCTCCCTCTCTCCTCCCTCTCTCCCTCTCTCCCCTCCCTCTCTCCCTCTCCCTCCCCTCCCTCTCTCTCAGCAATGCAATCCGTCCTACTCATTTGGTACTTGTGGACGATGCTATGTCAAGGGACACGTGGATAGTGTGAGTTATACACCATCCTATAGTATTAGGATAGTGTGAGTTATACACCATCCTATAGTATTAGGATCAGGGACGGCGGAACAGGCCCGGCAGACCCGGCAACCGCCGGACCAACATTTCGGCAAAGCTGATTAATAATTCATAACTAATTGCACACGCCTACAAAAATCACTTTGAGCTGCGTGTTGATTCACTCAGTGTTTATCGAGTTATGAGCATCTACAAGGAGCTACTCGACAAACTGGACTTGCGTGATATAGCCGAGGACTTCGTAGGTAGCAACGAGCACCGACGGAGTGTGTTTGGATCCTTTGTCAATAATTTTTGTAGGTGTGACTATTTAATTATAATGAATATTAATTAGATGCCTAACCAATGGCTCTGAGCTTCCGCCGGCTCTGAGGATAGTGTGAGTTATACACCATCCTATAGTATTAGGATAGTGTGAGTTATACACCATCCTATAGTATTAGGATAGTGTGAGTTATACACCATCCTATAGTATTAGGATAGTGTGAGTTATACACCATCCTATAGTATTAGGATAGTGTGAGTTATACACCATCCTATAGTATTAGGATAGTGGATTGGATAGTACAGGATAATACCCTTATAAAGCAAAGTACATAGGTTATGTACTATTGCCTAATATCCGATTCAATACAGTGTTGGCATGATGTAGTGGCTCGTACACCATTTCCAGTAGTTTCCGAACACCATGTGTGGTGGATCGGACACCATTTGTGGTATTAGTGTGTGCTGTGACGTGACTTGCTCTATCATTCTCTCAGAATTGTCCGGATGGATGGAGGCAGTTCCATAATACCATGGTTAGTGTGTCTCCTAAAGTATGGTGTCACTCCCTCACTCCATATAGACCAAGGATAGGGAGTTAGTCAAGTTTACTGCTCACAAGATGAAGAGTCATTGTGTACCATACTGTGCCAACTGTGCTCAGAGAGGACATTTTGTACATGTAAGATGACACACTGTAGCTAACCACATGTCACTATCATTCTAATGGATGTCCCTCCTCAGGAGTGTCCTCGATACAGACCAAGAGGTGTCCCTTATCCATTCCTTCCGTACATTGCTCGATACAATGATAACCAGTTCCCTAGACCACGCCCACATCATAATGAGAGTCAATCATCACAACAGTCATCATCTAAGCAACATCGTAGAGCATCACTACCAGACTACTCCTCTAGGTCAGCTGATAAGAGGAAGCATGAAGAGGATGATAGCTATCACGAGCCGTCCAGGAAGAAGAGCAAGCACAGGAGACATGAGGAACGCTTTCCTCATAGGACTCATACTGACCCTCTCCCTAACCCCGCCCATCACTCCACCCCTCATCCTTACCCTCCACCTCGTTGCCATGACGATGGTCTCCTCTCTACTCCGCCATTGCGTAGTCTCTCATTCGAGCACTCAAGAACCCCTCATATGCCACCACCTCCTCAGCCATTCTTTCCACCTCCTCAACCATTCTCTCCACCTCCTCAGCCATTCTCTCCACCTCCTCAGCCATTCTCTCCCTCTTATCAGGACATGCCCCCTCTCCCTCCTGCTCATTTCCATCATCATGTCAATCAGGAGGAACATTTCCCTCGTACACCATTCACTCAACAACACTACTCTCAACCTAGCTCCGCCCACATCCCCCACCCACCACCACAGCATCGACCACCAACTCGTAGGCGGCACAGTGAGGGGTGGAGCCCACACGGAGGGAGAGGAGGCCCCACTACTAGTAGGGTAAATATTAATATTAATGGTTACTGGGACAATTCTAGAGGATTTGTTAAAGAGAGAAGTAGACGATGATATCACCTTATGTACAGATTGTGAGATGGTGTTATTATGATCAATAATGATTTGATGATGATATTCTATCCCAGTCGAAACTAGAAGTGCACGCAGAATGAAATGTGCCCTCGTGGGGAGTTATTGTGTGACATACGCACAATGCCTGCACGCACCTGTGTCAGTTAGGTTGTGTGTAGATTTAATAACATAAGCAATAACAGAAATACATTACTAGCAGTGTGAACCTGTAAGCATAGTGTAAGTGATAATGCTGCCGCTGGCCAGGAAGATACTAGAAGCATAGTGAAGTGGAGTCTTGTACTCTCTGCTTTAATCTTCTCTTTGTCGCTTCATCCAGCTCTATCTCATCCTGCTCTAGAGTAGACCCTGCCTTCAGTGCCATATTCCACACCTTGTCTTCCTCTCCAGCTGCCGAGTGGGTATCATACTCCTGGAGGACACTGTCGGGCACTTTACCAGCCTCTTCAAACCATGGCACTGCCTCCTTGTGGTGAGGGTCTGGCTGATCAATGGAGACTAGTGGCACTGCCTCCTTGTGGTGAGGATCTTGCTGGTTCGTGGAGTCCAGATCCTCTACTACCAGCAGATCATCTTGTGATACACCAGGCTTGTTGTTGCTTGAGTCTACTATAGTGGCCCATGTTGAACCACTATTCTCATCTTGTTCCACTAGTTCAATAAGCATCTTCTTGCCCACAGCACGAGCAGGAGGGTGATGGTGAGTGACTAGAGGCATCGTGGTATCATGATGATGATATGAGGAGCCATCACTACTGGCCGCCAGCTGATCACTAGCTGATGGGTCCCTGGGCTTGATTAGAGGAAGATCCTCCTGTACTACTGCTGTTTCGTCATGTGATGAGACAGGCTGGTCATGTGATGAGACAGGCTGGTCGGGTGATGAGACAGGCTGGTCGGGTGGGGAGACAGGCTGGTCATGTGATGAGACAGGCTGGTCGGGTGATGAGACAGGCTGGTCGGGTGGGGAGACAGGCTGGTCATGTGATGAGACAGGCTGGTCATGTGATGAGACAGGCTGGTCATGTGATGAGACAGGCTGGTCGGGTGATGAGACAGGCTGGTCGGGTGATGAGACAGGCTGGTCATGTGATGAGACAGGCTGGTCGGGTGATGAGACAGGCTGGTCATGTGATGAGACAGGCTGGTCGGGTGGGGAGACAGGCTGGTCGGGTGATGAGACAGGCTGGTCGGGTGATGAGACAGGCTGGTCATGTGATGAGACAGGCTGGTCATGTGATGAGACAGGCTGGTCATGTGATGAGACAGGCTGGTCATGTGATGAGACAGGCTGGTCGGGTGATGAGACAGGCTGGTCGGGTGGGGAGACAGGCTGGTCATGTGATGAGACAGGCTGGTCATGTGATGAGACAGGCTGGTCGGGTGGGGAGACAGGCTGGTCATGTGATGAGACAGGCTGGTCATGTGATGAGACAGGCTGGTCATGTGATGTTACTGATGACACTTCTTCCAGTGGTGGAGGGAGGGTAGTCTAGAGCATTAAGAAAAAATAGAATTAAACTCCACTCTGCTCAGACAGCTAGTGAACCACAAAATATTATTATTACTTGTCACAAGGACCATCAGCTACAGTAGTGTTCACCTCATTATCATCAGCTGTCTCATCGTCATTGTCACTACTAGTAGTAGTGCTGCTGCTGCTGCTGGTGTCTGATGGCTCCTCAATGGGCTCTCCTCTTTCTCTTGCTTCTCTCAGTCTCTCTTCATATCGTTTCTTGATAGCCTTGATTCTTATCTCAGCAAGACCTGTAGTAACATGATAAGTATACACACTGTACTAATATTTATGGCTTGGTGGGAGGAGCCACGAGGCATACAGTAATCGTGCGTGTCTGTATGTCTGTCCGTTCTAGTTCTGAAAGACGGTGAAGAATCAGCTGGTGGTAAGTGAAATATCGACATAACACGTTAAAAGGTCGAACTACTGTAGATGGTCTTAGATTTTTTAATTAAAGCTTTGTTCGTATGGCGTGATTTGCTTACTTTGTTTACCGTTGCTGGCAATCTGGACTTCTCCAAGTCGAATGTGTCCATGGTTAACTGGCTAGCAGATTTTATATTTAATCTGGACTACAGGATAGCGTGGTGGGTCCGGATAAAATTCAGCAAAAAAAACACAAAAAAGCTGCTACAAGCAAGCACACTATTGGCTTCTGTTATTTTGCCAGCTTGTATCAATAGCTTGCGTTGTACGTTATAAATCTGTTACAATCATCATCTGCTGATGGAATAGCTATAGTTGCTGTGTGCTGTCAAAGCATGTCCAGTGTGCAGTATGCATTGAGGCATCTGCACCATTGGTGCTTCATCTAGCAACCTGTGTGCGGCGTACCTTGCACACTGTCCATGATCCTCTTGTTCTCCATGTCCCTCCATCTCTCTCTCTCTGCTACCTCAGCATCTCTGCCTCCTCTCATCCTGCATGCAGCTATGAGGTATGGTCACCACAACCACTACCCACTCACCATGCCTCGGTACATGCTCGCTCTTTAGGGAACACTGGTCGATCATCAAGGTAGTTTAGAGTAGGCTACAATGATAGCATTATGGATCACTTACATGTAAGCTAATTGGCTGGGCAAGCATGCAGACAAAGCTTTTTTAAAAGATTTGCCCTTTACTGACTACAGCATCATTAGGACAGTATTGTTGTGTTAACTTACAATCTGGCATATGAAGTTCTTGCGATAATTCATAATCTCACGAATGACTGGATTACCCATGAGGTTAAGAACACCCTGTGAGAGAGTGAGTGAGTGAGTCGGTGAGTGAGTGAGTGGGTGAGTGAGTGGGTGAGTGAGTGGGTGAGTGAGTGGATGAGTGAGTGGGTGAGTGAGTGGGTGAGTGAGTGAGAGGGTGAGTGAGTGAGTGGGTGAGTGAGAGACTGGGTGGGTGAGAGAGTGAGTGAGTGAGTAAGTGAGTGAGTGAATGAGTGGGTGAGTGAGTGAGAGGGTGAGTGAGTGAGAGGGTGAGTGAGTGAGTGAGAGACTGGGTGAGTGAGAGAGTGAGTGCTAACCAGTGATGGCATGCTATATAATACAGCAGTGATATGTTGATCCTCTAGTCTGTTATGAGATAAGTCAACACAACTATAGAGAGAAGCAGCAAGAGACATCAGATAGCAGCTGACAGCTGTGTATTACCTTAGTTTGAGGCAGTGAGCTAGTTCTTCAATATCATCAGCAGTATGGAGTCTATTGTGAGATATCTGCAGTGTCTTGAGGACTGGTAGGCACCCTACACCATGTAGTGATGATGGTAGTACAGTAGCTGATGACTCACTGAGGTTAGTGATCTTGGTGATCTGGTTATGGCTGAGGTTGATAGTGTCTAGGTACTGCAAGTGATCGAGATTCTCAATACACTGGATCAGGTTCTGATGTAGGAACCTACAGTAGCACAGAGAGAGAGGGGGAGAGAGAGAGAGGGGGGGAGAGAGAGAGAGAGAGAGAGAGGGAGGGAGGGAGGGAGGGAGGGAGGGAGAGAGAGAGAGAGAGAGAGAGAGGGAGGGAGGGAGGGAGGGAGAGAGAGAGAGAGAGAGAGAGAGAGAGGGAGGGAGAGAGAGAGGGAGGGAGAGGGAGGGAAGGAGTACCACCATTAATAAATTTATTGGGCGAACAGCACTCGCGCTCGTGAAATTAAGCTATCGTGAAATGTTTCTACGTTTACAGTAACACCGTGTGAACATCGCACAGTGAGCTCTAGAGACGAGGCTGTAACTCACAGTGCCCTCAGCTCAGTCTGGTGGTCAAGATTCTCTATCCTCAGTAACCCATTGCACTCCAGCCACACACACCTCAAACCAGTGTACTCATCCAAGTTCTCAATACGAGAAAAACCTGTAATGATAGAGTCGTGCTATAAACACCAGTAGTAACCTGGTCATGCTACTAACACCAGTAGTAACCTGGTCATGCTACTAACACCAGTAGTAACCTGGTCATGCTACTAACTCCAGTAGTAACCTGGTCATGCTACTAACCAGTAGTAATCTGGTCATGCTACATACACCAGTAGTAACCTGGTCATGTTACTAACACCAATAGTAACCTGGTCATGCTACTAACACCAGTAGTAACCTGGTCATGCTACTAACACCAGTAGTAACCTGGTCATGCTACTAACCGCACCAGTAGTAACCTGGTCATACCTTTATAGTGTAAGTACAGTACATCATTCAGATATGGAGTGTGGTATAGCTTCTGTTGCTTGCATAGCTTGCGTAGGAACTCTTTGGTCATTCTGTGAGGACACACACTAGCTCATATGGTGACAGCACATGGTGTGACCTGCCTGGGACCATCATCACGAGCTAGCGCCCTACTAGTGCTCTTAGCAACAACACGTTCTTGATGCTCTTTGGCTCCACAGGTGGACTCTTCCTTTTCTTTAGTGTCTCCAGCAGGTCTATCCTCACCGCTACACACACCCACCTGTTGCTGCTCGTCTCGTCTCTCTCCTGGTTCAGGCATGACGATGCTGTTGGCGCCTTGTGTGGTGCGCTTTAACAAGAACTTAGCTTTGTTGCCTAGCAACCTAACTAGCTACGTCATGTCTCTGACCACGTGTTCCAGACTCCCAGTGCACTGTTGGTGACACCGACACTAGGACTAGGTACCGAGGTGGTGATCTAGCATTAGCTCGCCGAGCCCGAGTTGCTTGAGACAAATACAGTAGTAACAGGTTAGAAAACCACCAAACATGAAATGGGCTACTTTATCGAAATACCAAAAAGGGGCGTGTTGTGTAGATCTATGTGCAGTGCAACATATAGACTACTTGCGTGAAGGCAGACAACACAGTTGTGCAGTCTGCAGGAGAGCCTAGTCTATTAACTATTCCTGCATCAGGCTGTGGCTGCACACATTATGTGTGAGAGCCATCTAGCACACCATGATTGAGCACACTGTCCATGCTGTCTGCCATAAGGGCGAGTAAGGGTGCCATTGAAAAATTGCGCTCTGAGCGAATAGGTGTGGTCGTTAAAGATTAACCCGTTAAACGCGGGAATTATGAAGATGTGAGTTTGCTACTAGTCTGTACTGTCTAACTCTGTGTTTTACAGCTTAGTGGCTGGAAACGTTAATGGTCGAATCAAGTCATTGTTTAGTAAAGTCAACAATGTTCTCAAGAAAACAGGACAATTCGATGTAAGAACGATCCACTAGCTTGGCTAGCTATAATAGCTAGTTGTTGTCATTAGCACAGCTGGTTTGTATTACTATATAGATGCTATTGTGTGTTGGTGAGTTCTTCATGGACTCACCAGAGTGTGTGGATGTGTGGGAACTCTACAAGTCTGGTCAAGCAGTAGGTAATAATAACTCATTAATATTTATGAGTATGTCTGTGCAGTGCCTTTGCCTACATTCATCCTGGGCCCCTCCTCTCCTGAGCTATCCGGTTACTATGACAACATATCGGCTGATGGAGGAGAGCTATGCACTAATGTGACGTGTCTAGGTATGGCGGCCATTAGCTGGCTCCCTCCCTCACTCCTAGCTTGTGCTCCAGGTCAGAGAGGAGTATACACCACATCAGCTGGACTGCAGATAGCATATCTTAGTGGTTGCTATGACAACACACAGTATAAGGGCTCTGAGTCTCGTGATAAGATGGTAACTGCACTCTTCTGTAATCAAATACTCTCTCTCTCTCGATCTCTAGTCGCCGTTCTTCACACAGCAAGATATAGCCTCTCTCATTCAGGAGGGAGAGCGAGAGGGTTATAAAGGTGTGGATATATTGCTGACATCAGAATGGCCTCAGGGAGTCACTAATGAAGCCACACCTCCAGTGAGTGATGGTGCTAGCATTGGTTCATGTGATAATGGTTGCTAGGAGGGAGCTGATGTTGCTAGGGCGGGGTCACTGTCAGTGGCTAGGATGGTATCAGTGATCAAGCCACGTTATCATTTCACCAGTAGACTACAGCTATTCTATGAGAGAGTCCCGTACAGGTACTGCACCAATACTAGTGCATTTCTACCGATGAATACTGCCGTATAACGGCTCATTTTGGAGGGCCAGATTTTGAGTTTTGACGAATTTAACTTTGGCGCCCAGCGCCTGTTTCACATTATTACTGTAATAGAAAAAGCAGATTTTACAGAGGTGAATTCGCCAAAATTTCCTCCCACCAAAAATTATCCGTTATTATGGTATTTGTGTTAGCCATAATGTGCTGCTACTAACTTGACTATATCTCCATTAATTTCAGGAACCACAAGGTGCTGGGCGGTGACCAACAGCATGTGACACGATTCATATCACTAGCTGATATTGGTAATCCAGACAAGAAGCAGAGAGTGAGTATTAGCAACTGTTAACACACTTCACAATCCTATCCAGTCATTGTATGCCTTCACTATTAACCCAATGAGGCACATGGAGTCCAGAGAGCTGACTCAGCAACCATCTGCTGTTACTAACTCACCTTATCATGACATGAAGGTTCACTGCATCCCTGTACACCACATTCATTCTCTCTGCTGCATCCCCGTACACCACATTCATTCTCTCTGCTGCATCCCTGTACACCACATTCATTCTCTCTGCTGCATCCCTGTACACCACATTCATTCTCTCTGCTGCATCCCTGTACACCACATTCATTCTCTCTGCTGCATCCCTGTACACCACATTCATTCTCTCTGCTGCATCCCTGTACACCACATTCATTCTCTCTGCTGCATCCCTGTACACCACATTCATTCTCTCTGCTGCATCCCTGTACACCACATTCATTCTCTCTGCTGCATCCCTGTACACCACATTCATTCTCTCTGCTGCATCCCTGTACACCACATTCATTCTCTCTGCTGCATCCCTGTACACCACATTCATTCTCTCTGCTGCATGTAGGAAGCATCAGAGCCTGAGAATGAACAGAACTTCTTCTATGATCCTCAAGCACTGGCAGCTGGTAGGAGGAAGCGACAACAACAACAGCAACATGGTGATGGATGAATGAATCCATCACACTGTTACTATGGCCTGGTATCTACAGGTCTGTTACAAGCTCCACCCACTAAGCGCAATGCCCCTCCCCCCAAGCCACGTGGACCATGCTGGTTTTGTCTAGGCAGTCCACAGGTTGAGAAGCATCTGATTGTATCCATCGGCAACCATGTTAGTATACACACCATGTCTCATGATGTCTTATTGTGGTCTAGTCATACCTAGCTCTACCAAAGGGAGGATTAGTGAAGGAACATGTACTGATATTACCAATAGGTCACTATAGCTGTACACTGAGCTGTCCTAAGGTGTGTGTGTGTGTGTGTGTGTGTGTGTGTGTGTCGGTGCCTGTGGTATACTCAATGCCTGCAGGAAGTATTGGATGAGCTGGATCAATTCAAACAATCTCTGAGAACGTGAGACATCACACTATTACTAACTACCATCACACTATTACTAACTACCATCACACTATTACTAACTACCATCACACTATTACTAACTACTGTGGTGTACCGTACTTTAGGTATTTCCACAGCAAGAAACAATCTTGTATTGTGTTTGAAAGGAACTGGAGATCACAACATCTTCAACTACAGGTATTACTACTAGCCGACAGTGATCCAGTGTGTGTATGTGTTCAGGTGATACCAGTAGACATGACTGATTCCAGTGCTCTCAGACAATCATTCATTGATCATGGCAGACGATACAAGATAGAGTTTACTGAAGTACCATCTGATGTAGATCCATTACAGGTTAGTATTAGTATATTATACTGTAATCCTTGCCCTCTACATAGATGGCACCGCCTGGCACACCTTATTTCATGGCTGAGTTTGATGACGGTCCAGTATTAATATCGTGGATAAAGGGACACTTTCCACTGCAGTTTGGAAGGTATGTTAGTCTGGCTATAGTACTAGCTGATAGTGTTGACCACACCCCCTCACTGTATAGGGAGGTACTAGCATTACCATTAATACTGAACACGCCAGATAGAGTGGACTGGAAGGCGTGTGTAGTGAGCAAGGACAAGGAGACAGCCATGACACAATCACTGCGTATCGGTTACCAACCATTTGACTTCACGAATGAACAAGATTAATCATGATAAGAAGAGGATACTGATCGCCATGGCAACACAACACACAGACACATACGGACTCAGTCTTTCACCTAAATTAATAATAATGGATAATAAAGCGTAGCCTCAGGATAAATCACGTATTTTACCTATTCTTGCAAACTTCCAAAATATTCCTCGAAGACTGCAAATGAACAGATATTTAGCTGATAATAATAAAGTCTGTACTTACCCAGTCTTGTGTGCATCTAAGATGGCGGGAAACATTCCTCTAGCATAGGTGCATGAACATATGAGCAACAACACTATCATTAGCAAGCTCTGGAAGTTGAATATGGCGGACTGTAGCAACGAGAGGGAACATACACCGCGTTAGACCAGGTACTGTGCTTACCATGATGAGAAGTACACGAAGCTCAACAGTATATCGAGTCGAGATTGTACCGAGCGAAGATAGCTCCGAGTTGTGAATGGTAGTGCGGTCGTGTACAAACATGCACGTGTAATAACTTTATAAACGGAGTTTATAACCTGTAATTTCCGTATACTTGCAGTATATTTATAGTTCCAAGTGAATTTTGCATTGCTATTCCTCATATTGAGAGAAGAATAGTGACATGTATGGCTGTGAACTGCTGCTGTCCTTTTCCTGGCTGGTGCTGCTGGTGATACTAGTAGTAGCCTAGTTAGTATGTAGATGATAGTGACCATATGGTATGCACTTCATACATGACTCACATGATCATTGTCAGGTGGTCCATGATCATTGTCACGTGTTCCATGATCATGCAGCTGTTGGGCGGTGATGGAATACTTTCTTCTAATCTCATTTATTTCAGCACATGTTCTCTCTATCACTACAAGCACCTCAATATCGGTAGCAATCTGCAGTGACGTAGACCAATGATGGAGCATCGTAATGGTGTATGTACCTGTTGTTCCAAGGATCGACCAGTCATTGATGCATTGAGCCGGAAGAGGTTCCCAGTGCTCTGATCTGCATCACATGTGATGTCAGCTCTGCTGCTGGTGTTGGCTGCTTGATGATTCTGTGATATTGGGAAGTCAAACACACCCAGTGAAGGTGCTGCTGCCATGCTGCTTTGGAGCACAGCTCTCTTATCCAGCTGACCAACATGGCTCTTGGTCAGTGTGTAGGTGTGTCTACTCCGCTGAGCTGCAGCTCTAAAGCTCCTCTTTGGAGGAGGGCAAGCGGCAGGACTGGCTGCCTTGTCAATGCTGTCTGCAGTCTGTCTATCATTGAAGCTCAGTTCAATTGAAGACCCTTGTGAGCCAGCTGATAGATCAATAGAGGACCCTTGTGAGTCAGCTGGTAGATGAATGGAGGACCCTTGAGAGCTTGGAAGTTCCTGACTAGCCAGCACAGCTGCAGGATGGTGAGTCAAGCATTGGTTTGCTGAGGTCAACGCCTTCTTTAGTGGAGGAACAAATTTTGGAGTGGTTTTTTTCTTCTCTTGTGAATTGGTTTGGCTATTGTGTGGCGTGGAGTCCACTGGAAGAACACGTTTCCTGCTGCTCCGAAACGACTTGTCCATTATTGAATTTGCCGCCCAATATACCGGAAGCGTTGCTATAGTAATTAAGTACAAGCCCCACCTCCAGAAACTGCTTGAGGTGAAAATTGGGATTCACCTCGAGGAGCGCTTCGCTTGCAACCTCTGGAGCGATCGCGAGCTAGAATTGGTCTGCTCGCCACTGTCAGCTGATACAGTATGGAGAGCGAACCAGCCGACAAGGATCAAACACAGCCAACTGGCCCCGAGGGCAATGGTGAGCTAGCTAGTTGCCTGAGGGTACATATTGTACCATCACACACAGGAGAAGCTCCTGTTACTAATGGAGAGCAACCAGCCGTGGAGCAGTCTGTAGCTGATAGCGAGCCTGCAGCTAATGGCGATCAGCATGAGCAGGCAGCACCTCATCAGAATGGCTCCAATGGAGACACCCACACTAACGGAAGGGCTTCGGAATCTGCTGCTGCTACTAACGGGAAAGAGAAGAATGAAGAATTCACATGTTGTGAGTCAGTGTTAAAGTACAAGCTGTTGATAGTGTGGTGGACATGAGAGAGCACTTGTTGCTCTTATCACACGATAGTAGCTTATCTACCAGTCACATGCTGTTCCCGATTTCACAGGTGGAGCTGATCTGAGGCATCTTCTAGTGGGTACTGACATGATCAAGGTGAAGGGCAAGAGATACTTTCCACGCATCTTCCGACTCACAGAGGACCTCCTTCGTGTGGTATGGATATCGCGACGCAAGGCACCAGTCAAAGCTCAATGTAAGCATGTTATGCATTTTCTGACCTTTACAAAGCAAAATATAAAGTCACTTTCATGCACTAATGTGTTCAGTAAAAACTGAACAAAGACAATAGCAGCAAGTTGCAGCAACAGAGACTGAACACATTAGTGCATGAAGGTGACACTCATTGTGAACAGAGGAATCCATACATATATCAGTGTTATAATTATATGGTGTGTGGGTAATATAGTGTTTGTACTATGTGTACTCACACTAAGTAGTGTGGTTTGTATAACATCACTAGTATGGTAGACTGATAGTTACTATAGCGATTCATCTCAATTGACAAATAAGTGAATGGTTGTTAGTGTTTCTCAAGACATGACTATGCACAGAATTCAGCAAGCTAGGTGTGGACCTAATCAATTACTATGAAGCCAGTAGTGTTAGTGTGAATACCCAGAGCACTGTGTGTGTTGCTATGGTCACATCAACTAGTGAAACTATTGGACAGCTGCAACCAGGCTGCAACACTAATGTTGCTGTCAATATCAAAGAATAGTTATAAAACATTGTTAATCAACAATGAGATTGTTGATTTACTACAAAACTGACTTTCTTCCTTTCAGTCTACCTCAACCAGATCCGCCGTGTGGTTGCTGGTAGGAACACGCCCACATTCCGTCGTCATCCTCACTCTCAGTACTCTGAAGAGGTGTGTCTGTCAGTGGTATACCAAGTCAATGGTAAGGATCGCTGTATCGATCTCATTGCACCATCTAATAACAAGCGAGACCTCTGGTTGAATGGACTCCAAACATTGATTAAGAACCGTGAGCCCCTCACTCACTCACTCTCTCTCTCTCCCTCACTCACTCACCCACTTCCTTTGCCTCCTTTCTTTCTCCATACTGGCTCTATCTCTTATTTTTTTCTAGTACGTATTATTATTGCATGGCAACTTAAGTGGGAGATTAAAATCTATTCCACACAATCTAGTTTATGGCTAGTCACTGATTATTTACCTAAAGCAACAGAGGTCACTGGCTATGTAAACAATGTGTTGTCATAGTAACAATATGTCTAAAGCTGTTTCTCTTACTACAGGTGTGTCATCAGTGACTTGTGAAGTGAGGACAAGGTTAGTAACTATTGTTTTGTGTCAGGAGAGAGAGAGAGAGATTGAAGGATGTTTTGTGGTAGCAGTAGCTGATAATTTTTTACTGAACAGAAACACAAAACCAGTTCATTTTTCATGACATACTGATGGGCAGTATTTCTTACAGTATCTAGTATCTATATCAATAGAATGTTATAATGTTCAACTGAGCTAGTTGATGAAGTAGTCATGATCTAGCTCTGTGTTATAGGTGGTTGAAGAAGCTGTTCAATGAAGCTGACATCAATGGAGATGGTACTCTGGATCTGAAAGAGGTCATTCGTTTGATGAAGAAACTCAATGTGGGCGTGTCTCCTAAAATCCTCAAGGAGAAGTTCAAGGTAGTGTTATTGATGATGTCATTTTTACACATGATGATGTCATTGTTGTACAGGCAGCTGATGATGGTGATAACTCACTGCAGTTTGATGAGTTTGCTACACTGTTCCAAGAGCTGTCCGAGAGACCTGAAGTACGCAGACTCTTCAGACTGTGAGTAATAGCTGTTACTATATTTAAGTGTTACTATTAATAGTAACAATCCTAACACCTCTAATGATTGCTCTCAGGTATCAGTCAGATAATGGTTTCATGACTTGTGATGATCTAAAGGAGTTCCTAGAAGGAGAGCAAGGTGAAGAAGAGGTCACCTCTGGATACTGTCAGAGCATCATAGAACGATTCGAACCGTCCAGTGAAGGAGTTGAGAAGAATCTACTCAGCATCGATGGTAAGCAGCTGGTTGTGATATAAAATATTCTTATTATGCATCAAATTCCTAAGGTTCACTGTACTTGTTCCAAGAGCTTGTTTGAATGTGTTAGTTCAGCTAGTCTTATGATGTCTTGAACTTGTTAACAGCTGTAGTCAATGTATGTCTTGCTGCTAACATTGTCAAGAGTTCACAATGAACAGAGAGTATCGCGCTCTAATGTGCCCTTCACAGAGACTCTCGGGAAAGAAATGTGATCAGCAAGCGAGCAAAATGACGTTTACACGATCCAAAAATTCATAACGTGACGTATAATTTGATGGCTCATCTTTCCCACGCTCGTGATTAGCTTGTAGATTTTTGTAAACTTACTAGAGATGTACTATCTCACAGAGCCTGGCGGACAACCGTGACGATAAATGAGTCTCTTGTGAATGTGTCAGCAGACAATTTGGGCAAATCTTGACGAAAATGAAGCGCTGAGCAATTGACAAGAAGCAAGCAGCTACATTGCTAACCCTGCCAAGTAGCTTAGAATCGTAAATATTACTGCAGAAAGGAAAATCAGCCGCTAGAGTCGCCTGCAGGGTTCTGTAGAAGTCAGAGTTACTTACTGAAATTGCTAGCAATTACTTGCTGAGCTACCTTTCGTGAAGATGAGGTTCAAATGTATCGAACATCATACTGCGCATTACGTGCTGGTCACATTACACCCTGAGAGTCACCATGAAGGGCATATTGGAGTGTGATACTCTCTGTATAATTACTCAATGTCTCCACTTTCACTGCATTAGTACTATACTACTGATATTACTCTGTTGCAGGTTTCGTGCAGTTCCTACTGAGTCCAGATTGTGATATTTTCCGTCGTGAGCACTCTGAGGTGTACCAGGACATGACACAACCACTATCACACTATTATATTGCATCATCACATAACACGTATGGTACTCACTCACACACCCTTACTCACTCCACATCACTCACTCCATGTCACTCACACAATCACTCACACACTCACTCACTCACACACCCTCACTCGCCCACGTTACTCAATCACTCACCCACCCACTCACTCTCTAGCTCTCGTACCATTATATTACAATAATAGGTACTTGCTAGAGGATCAGCTTCAGGGACCATCTAGTGTCCAGGCGTATATCAATGCTCTCAAGAGAGGATGCCGCTGTGTGGAGTGTGAGCTCTCTTCTACTGATACTGATACTACACCATCTCTTGACTTGCCTCTCTCTCTCTCTCTCTCTCTCTCTCTCTCTCTCTCTCTCTCTCTCTCTCTCTCTCTCTCTCTCTAGTGGATTGTTGGAATGGTGATAATAAGGAGCCTGTGATCTATCATGGACACACTCTCACATCTAAGATTCTCTTCAAAGACGTAATTGCAGCTATCAAGGAACATGCATTTGATGTCTCACCGTGAGCAACATACATGTATTGAAAGGGTTAATTATTGACCTTGTGTGTATTGCCTCTTTAAGTTACTGACAAAATAGACGATACGAGTTCAACCGTTCACTGTTCAAATCTGTACTGTATTTACTGCAGGTATCCAGTCATCTTGTCGATCGAGAATCATTGTTCAGTAGAGCAGCAACATGTGATGGCGCAGTACATGATTGATATATTTGGAGACATGCTCCATCGTGAGCCCAGAGACGAGGCTAGACCACACCTACCATCACCAGAGGAACTCAAATACAAGATACTCATCAAGGTAACATCACTCAAGGATACATCTCCCTCCCTCACTTGGTGCTACTAACAGGCAAAGAAGCTACACAAGGATCATGAAGACCTTGAGGAAGAGGAAGATGATGGAGGGGATGTGTCTGATGAAGATGAAGCTGCTGAGATTGATCCAGAAGTACGATACCAAACACAATCAGTTGTTGATAATGTTGTTTTGTTGGTGTAGGATATTAAACAGATAAAAGAAAAGAAGCAAGCATCATCCGATGGAGCGACGGCTGATGGTACACGCACTCCTTCACCAGCTCCTAAACCCGGAAAGGTATAGACCACATCCTCTTTACAATCCCATTAGTTTTGGTATAATGTTACTATAGAAACTGAAGCTATCAGGCAAGTTCTCTAAACTAGTCAACTACATACAATCAGTGAGTTTCAAGAGTCTAGAACACAATACAACTGGTTAGTTATAACAGTATTCATTGATCTGTATCATAACATGCCAACTAGGTCCTAGCTATCATATGTCATCATTTGGTGAGTCCAAGGCATTCAAACTATCTGATTCGTCTGCTCATCATTTTGCTGAGTATAACAAGCTACATATCAGTCGTACCTATCCTGCCGGCAGACGAGTGGACTCCAGTAACTATGATCCAGTAGACATGTGGAACTGTGGCTGTCAGATTGGTGAGTGGGTGGGTCAGTGGGTGGAGCTATTTTGTTATTGATATGCTGTAGTTGCTCTGAACTACCAAACACCTGGCAAACCAATGGACTGGAATATTGGCAAGTTCCAACAGAATGGTAACAGTGGATATATATTGAAGCCAGACATTATGAGACAAGGTACTATAACCAGCTATACTACTGTCACTAGCTGTCCGGTACGTTCCTCCTCAGACATTGCTGTGTTCAACCATAAGACCAGAGATGTGACTCCAGGTGTACCACAGAAAGTGTTAACAATGCGTATTATCAGTGGCCAGCAATTACCCAAACCAGAGAAGGGTAGTGCCACTGGTGAGATTATAGACCCATATGTAATGATACAAGTGACCGGTATACCACTGGACAAGGTGGAGTTTAGGACTAAAGTGGTTGATGATAATGGTGAGTGTACAATGGTATACTGGTTATGGTACAATGGTGTATAGTGTGCGATACAACGGTATACTGGTGTACGGTACAGTTGCTTAATATCATGTTGCTATAGGCTTCAATCCAGTCTGGAATGAAGTGCTTCGTCATGTGCTGTACTTCCCAGAGCTAGCTATAGTCAGATTCCGTGTAATGGACAAAGACACACTGACCCAAGATGACTTCATTGGACAGTTCACTCTACCATTTACTAGCATCTGTACAGGTGAGTGAGACTGGATCACTCACACACTCACCTACACTCTTTCCCTTCAGGATATCGCCATGTGTGCCTGTACAACAGTAAGTGGGAGAAGATACCTGGAGCTACTCTGTACGTGCACATCAATATTGGAGACTGGATAGGACCTCCTGCCAACATCCGCCATAGACCTAAGGTATGGTCACCACTTGTATTACAGTACCAGTCGTTTATTGCACCATCTCACAGGAACTGGCAGTACAGCTCAGCTCTGTGAAGAATGCACGACATGTAATAGACCTCTCCTAGTCTCGTCCTTGTTCCTAGTCTCATCTCTATTCCTAGTCTCATTCTTATTCCTAGTTTCATTCTTATTCCTAGTCTCGTCCTTGTTCCTAGTCTCATTCTTATTCCTAGTTTCATTCTTATCTCTATTCCTAGTCTCATTCTCGTCTCTATTCCTAGTCTCATTCTCGTCTCTATTCCTAGTCTCATTCTCGTCTCTATTCCTAGTCTCATTCTCCTCTCTATTCCTAGTCTCATTCTCGTCTCTATTCCTAGTCTCATTCTCGTCTCTATTCCTAGTCTCATTGTCGTCTCTATTCCTAGTCTCATTCTCGTCTCTATTCCTAGTCTCATTCTCGTCTCTATTCCTAGTCTCATTCTCGTCTCTATTCCTAGTTTCATTCTCGTCTCTATTCCTAGTCTCATTCTCGTCTCTATTCCTAGTCTCATTCTCGTCTCTATTCCTAGTCTCATTCTCGTCTCTATTCCTAGTCTCATTCTCGTCTCTATTCCTAGTCTCATTCTCGTCTCTATTCCTAGTCTCATTCTCGTCTCTATTCCTAGTCTCATTCTCGTCTCTATTCCTAGTCTCATTCTCGTCTCTATTCCTAGTCTCATTCTCGTCTCTATTCCTAGTCTCATTCTCGTCTCTATTCCTAGTCTCATTCTCGTCTCTATTCCTAGTCTCATTCTCGTCTCTATTCCTAGTCTCATTCTCGTCTCTATTCCTAGTCTCATTCTCGTCTCTATTCCTAGTCTCATTCTCGTCTCTATTCCTAGTCTCATTCTCGTCTCTATTCCTAGTCTCATTCTCGTCTCTATTCCTAGTCTCATTCTCGTCTCTATTCCTAGTCTCATTCTCGTCTCTATTCCTAGTCTCATTCTCGTCTCTATTCCTAGTCTCATTCTCGTCTCTATTCCTAGTCTCATTCTCGTCTCTATTCCTAGTCTCATTCTCGTCTCTATTCCTAGTCTCATTCTCGTCTCTATTCCTAGTCTCATTGTCGTCTCTATTCCTAGTCTCATTCTCGTCTCTATTCCTAGTCTCATTCTCGTCTCTATTCCTAGTCTCATTCTCGTCTCTATTCCTAGTCTCATTCTCGTCTCTATTCCTAGTCTCATTCTCGTCTCTATTCCTAGTCTCATTGTCGTCTCTATTCCTAGTCTCATTCTCGTCTCTATTCCTAGTCTCATTCTCGTCTCTATTCCTAGTCTCATTCTCGTCTCTATTCCTAGTCTCATTCTCGTCTCTATTCCTAGTCTCATTCTCGTCTCTATTCCTAGTCTCATTGTCGTCTCTATTCCTAGTCTCATTGTCGTCTCTATTCCTAGTCTCATTCTCGTCTCTATTCCTAGTCTCATTCTCGTCTCTATTCCTAGTCTCATTGTCGTCTCTATTCCTAGTCTCATTGTCGTCTCTATTCCTAGTCTCATTGTCGTCTCTATTCCTAGTCTCATTCTCGTCTCTATTCCTAGTCTCATTCTCGTCTCTATTCCTAGTCTCATTCTCGTCTCTATTCCTAGTCTCATTCTCGTCTCTATTCCTAGTCTCATTCTCGTCTCTATTCCTAGTCTCATTCTCGTCTCTATTCCTAGTCTCATTCTCGTCTCTATTCCTAGTCTCATTCTCGTCTCTATTCCTAGTCTCATTCTCATCTCTATTCCTAGTTTCATTCTTATTCCTAGTTTCATTCTTATTCCTAGTTTCATTCTTGTTTCTATTCCTGGTCTTGTTCTTGTTCCTAGTCTCATTCTCATTCCTATTCCTGCAGTATCCCGGCCTCAAGTGGGTTATTCCTGAGATCAGCCAGTACTACACTCAGCACTCAGTACCAACCTCACTCCAATCTGCTGTTGACCTTAGAGAGGACTACCATTTCTCATTGCTAGCCTTCAAGGTAAAGTACAGTCACATGAATGTCACACTACTATCATGTGATCTACTGCAGGAGTCATGTGGTAAACCCACCTATACTCCACTGGCTGACTGTATATCTATGATGGCTAACACTGCCAAATCACTCAATATCACTCTACGGTTCATAGCTCGCTCAGTGAGTGGTGATAAGCAAGTGTATGAAGTAGAGGCTAAGCGCGAGTCAGGAGAGACAGTATCCTCTGGTACTATTTATCGTATCTTGTTTACCTTCAATGAGGTGAGTTGCCATCGAGTGTCTTGCTCAGTTTCACTAGAGAGAGGGGGTGGTAGGCGCTGTCAATACTTTGTGAGCTACGGGCTCGTACTAGACAGTTATACCCCGTTCACACTGCACGTTGGAACCAGGCCACACACACAGGCCACAGGCCACGAACCGAACCGTGCCACACTTTATGATCAAAGTTCCGACACAACCGAACCGTGCTGGAAGCGGCCCACCTATGGTTGGTGTGCCGTGATGGTGCAGTTCAGTTCAGTTGTAGCTCAGTTCATACTGTCAGAGATTTGTTTATACTTTCAGAGATTTGTTCATGCGTTCATACTGTCAGAGATTTGCAACCGGGCCGGCCCGGTTCAGTTCTGTTCTAGCGCGTAGTGTGAACGCGGTATTAGGCTCAACTAGTGTTGCATAGCTGCTGTATCTGTGTGTGAGCTAGCTATGGGCCATGCTAGACAGGCTCAACTAGTGTTCCATAGCTGGTGTACCTGTGTGTGAGCTAGCTATGGCTCATGCTAGACAGGCTCAACTAGTGTTCCATAGCTGGTGTACCTGTGTGTGAGCTAGCTATGGGCTCATGCTAGACAGGCTCAACTAGTGTTCCATAGCTGCTGTACCTGTGTGTGAGCTAGCTATGGGCTCATGCTAGACAGACTCAACTAGTGTTCCATAGCTGGTGTACCTGTGTGTGAGCTAGCTATGGGCTCATGCTAGACAGGCTCAACTAGTGTTCCATAGCTGCTGTACCTGTGTGTGAGCTAGCTATGGGCTCATGCTAGACAGGCTCAACTAGTGTTCCATAGCTGGTGTATCTGTGTGTGAGCTAGCTATGGCTCATGCTAGACAGACTCAACTAGTGTTCCATAGCTGGTGTACCTGTGTGTGAGCTAGCTATGGGTTCATGCTAGACATGCTCAACTAGTGTTCCATAGCTGGTGTACCTGTGTGTGAGCTAGCTATGGCTCATGTTAGACAGGCTCAACTAGTGTTCCATAGCTGCTGTACCTGTGTGTGAGCTAGCTATGGCTCATGCTAGACAGGCTCAACTAGTGTTCCATAGCTGCTGTACCTGTGTGTGAGCTAGCTATGGGCTCATGCTAGACAGGCTCAACTAGTGTTCCATAGCTGGTGTACCTGTGTGTGAGCTAGCTATGGCTCATGTTAGACAGGCTCAACTAGTGTTCCATAGCTGCTGTACCTGTGTGTGAGCTAGCTATGGCTCATGCTAGACAGGCTCAACTAGTGTTCCATAGCTGCTGTACCTGTGTGTGAGCTAGCTATGGGCTCATGCTAGACAGGCTCAACTAGTGTTCCATAGCTGCTGTACCTGTGTGTGAGCTAGCTATGGCTCATGCTAGACAGGCTCAACTAGTGTTCCATAGCTGGTGTACCTGTGTTCCATATAGCTCAATGGCCATCTCTTGAAACTACTGAATGATGGAGAGAAGACTATCACTGTGGTTAGTAACACACTTCACTCATTTCAATCCAGATCCTTTTCTCTCCCTCTCCATAGCTCAATGAAGCAGCCACTGCTACCATCAACATGAAGGTTAGTGTGTGAGTGATCGCCTAGTCATGACTCACTCACTCTTCACAGGATAAACTAGATACTGCTCTCTCTAGTGATCTCTTCCCAGCTAAGAAAGTTCCTGAGGTGAGTGGAGTATAGCTATAGTATCACCCGCCGTGTTACTGTGCTCTCAGGCAAGAGAGAACTACTCGTGGTGTGTGCGTGTATTGCAGTGTGAGTCTAGTCAGCTACATGAGACATTCAACACAGCAGCTACTACCATACACAAGGTACTTATTCCTCTATAACATATCTTATTATCTCTCTCTCTCCCTCCCCTTCCTCCCTCCTCCCCCCTCTCTCTGTCTGTCTGTCTGTCTGTCTCTCTCTCTCTCTCTCTCTCTCTCTCTCTCTCTCTCTCTCTCTCTCTCTCTCTCTCTCTCTCTCTCTCTCTCTCTCTCTCTCTCTCTCTCTCTCTCTCTCTCTCTCTCTCTCTCTCTCTCTCTCTCTTCATCAGATGAATACAGCAGCTGATCAATGTGGTATCACTATATCTCATCAGTAAACTATTATTAGTATCTCATGTGCCGTCATAGAGTAGAAACCTATATTATATGATATCTATTATTGCACATCATTAGAGTGTGACAGACTGGAGTGTGATATAATTGAAATTGTGTTGAAACTGAATGAATGCTACAATCCATTAAATATAGAATAACAGACTTGCTTGTCTCAGGCTGATGCAGGCTGTAATGGTCTACAGCTGGCTGTATCAATCTGAACTCCTTGAACTGCAATCATGATGATTAGTGAGTTTGATTGGCCAACGTTATACTTCCGCTTTGTCTTGATCACTGTACTGAGGTCCTGCACTGTGCAGTGCCATTTCTGGTGTCGAGGGGATACATTATGGCTCACTTCCTGCGGAAACTATCAACTACTACTCGAGCCGCTGCTGGTAAGCTATTAGTAGCCATGATTGCTGCTAGTGTCTAGTAAATGGTGTCTGATCTCATGTCGATCATATTTCCTTCTCCTTCATCAGCTCCCGGCTACGAGCCAGCTGCCCGCACGTTCCACAGCAGTGTGCTGGTGGGCGACAAGCTGTTTGTGTGGGGCGGTCTACAAGACTCGCTGCCTGAGGTACACAGCAGTGCCGACAAGCAAGAGTTCCTCTCTGATGTAGACGTGTTCGAGCTGCGTACAGGTCTCTGGGAGTGGAACACTACCATTGGCGACACGCCACTGGGTGTAGCTGCATACTCATGTGCAGGTGTGGGCGAGCTGGCTTACTACTTTGGAGGATTGTGTGGACATGGAGAAAGCTGCCTTCACAATAGTTTGTTCGCTCTGGACACGTCTCGACTAAAATGGAACGAGATAGTAGCTACCAACGAGCGAGTAGAGTGTGGTCCAATGAGGAAGGCATGGTGCGGAATGGTGTCCTTCAAGGCAGAGGATGGAGAGCAGGACATGTTACTAGTAGTGGGAGGGCATGGTATCTTCCCAGAGAAGAGGCAGCCTGGAGCTCACTATATACCAGATGATGATGATGACTGTGACTCTGATGATGAGATGGAGAGTGGTGTTGTCAAGGGAAGGACCAACGAACATCACATGATGTCACTGCATGCTCCAGGTCAGTGCTGCATGAAACCTGCTAGTTATATACTGCATGAACCTAGCACGCTAGGTTTAGTGACAAGGTTGCAACCTATCACCTAGCATGCTAGGTTTAGTGACAAGGTTGCAACCTATCACCTAGCATGCTAGGTTTAGTGACAAGGTTGCAACCTATCACCTAGCATGCTAGGTTTAGTGACAAGGTTCCAACCTATCACCTAGCATGCTAGGTGTGACTAGGTTCCAACCTAGCATGTTCTATCACCTAGCATGCTAGGTTTAGTGACAAGGTTGCAGTACTGAATAGATTTCTAAACTGCTCATAATTTATATATAATCTTGCTCCCCTGTAGGAGTGTGGATCAGTCCAGCAGTATCTGGTAGCCGCCCTCCTCCGTGCAGTGCATTCAGTTTCACTGCTGTGGACAGCAACAGAGTTGTCATGTATGGTGGCACCACACGATCAAGCTGCGAGGCTAATAGTGATGTCTACATAGCCACACTCACCAATCACGCTGTGGTTAGTATCCAATAATGCATGAATGCACTCATGATAGTCCCCATAAAGTATAATGAATTATTGTTAGTTCAGGAAGTGTGTGTTTACCAAACCGTGTAATTGATACCTGTATAGATTAATGCATATCATTGCTTGCAATAATTGGTAAACATTACCATTAAAGTAGTGTCATCAGTTAGCCTAGTGGCAGTAATCATTATTGATATGTCCGGTAAACATGTTGCTGTACGTGACTGCACTTCCATTCTGAAAGTCATTCCTGCTGGTGGCTATTATATTGCAGGACTGGACTAGAGTCAATAGAAGCCCATCAGCAGCATGGCCAGTGGGGCGTGGCTACCATGCTGCTAGTTCTGTACCAGGCCCTGGACTAATGATAGTGGGCGGAGAAGGGAGAGGATCCGGAGACCAGACACTGGGTGACGCCTGGGTACTGGACCTTAATGAAGGCGTCTGGGAACAGGTATGTAGCACTAGCTAGAACATTAGTGCACTATAGTTACTATACGTCTCTTGTAGTTAGCAGTGTGTGATATTACTGCACTATAGTTACTATACGTCTCTTGTAGTTAGCAGTGTGTGATATTACTGCACTATAGTTACTATACGTCTCTTGTAGTTAGCAGTGTGTGATATTACTGCACTATAGTTACTATACGTCTCTTGTAGTTAGCAGTGTGTGATATTGGTTGCACAAGGATGTGCCACTCATTGACATGTTTCCCTCTTGGTGATAACTGTGTAATAGCTGTACTGTATGGAGGAGGTCCGGCAGAAACCTTCATAACAGCCACTCCTGTCATTGTGGAGCTAGGTGAGTGAGTTTCTGGATAGGTGGAAGTGAGTGGACGAGTGAGTGTGAGGGAGTGTGTGAGGAAGTGAGTGTGAGTGAGTGGGTGAGTAATTGAGTAGGTGAGTGAGTGAGTGGGTGAGTGAGCATCTATGTTTAGATTGCACATGTGCAGGAAGACGGACTAATGGGATATGAATACTTATTTGTAATTTTGTCTAGTTTCAATTTTCAATCTAGTTTTTAGTACAGCCAATTCATGGAAAAAAATGGGTCAACCTCAGACTAATTGCAACACAAACATTTTCAACTGTTTCCTACACAGAAAAATGTGCTCTATAACATACTAAAAGTCCTAAGGAATCCCGTGAGGGGAAGTATCAAAAATTGTATGTTTTTAACCAACATTATTAATAATTCATGAGTTGAGTATTTTGACATAGTCTATAATAATTCTGGGTTTTTTAATAACTATAAGCCTCCTAGAACTTTTCAAACATTCAAAAGGTCGAGTAAAAAGTATTTCTTTGATGATTATTGAAAAAATACATGTGTAGTTGTGACAAAGTCCTTCGTCTATGTGCAGCTTGTGGTAGGACTGTATGTGTGTACTAAGTTGGTGTTAAGGGTGGATTGCCCTAACATCAGGATTACAAATATTTTGGTTTCTACTGATAGTTGAAGGCCTGCTCAGTCACACTGATCACCCAAGAAAGTCGCCATTCGTCTTGTGGGCGTAGCAAGCTCCACCCAATGACGAAAAAGCACAGCTTTCCTAGGCATGCCACACCCACACAAAATGTCAAACATAAACTTTGGTACACAAGGAAGAAACGTACGTTTGGGATTTTGCAAAAAGGTCTCTGTCTGTAAGTTACAGAGGGGCGAATATTTAATGAGAAGACACGATTTCGGCAAAAAATCCCCTACCAGCAAGAGCGATGGAAGAAGATACATCTCCTTTTGCCAGAGCGCCAAAAAATGCCACCTGACGCCCTCCCGCCCTCCCCACAACCCACCCACCGCTATGTGGGTCTCTCGTGATTGCCGAGTACGAAATAATTTTGTTCCAAATACGGCAAGTGCTATTGGAGTGTGGGTACACCCATTTTCCTTGTAAAACGGGCAAGTAATAGCCAGGACACTGTAGATTATATTGTGCAAAGGGCAGCAAGAAAGAATAGTTCGGGTTTTCCTGGCTTAACTGTCTTTGGTTAGTTGTGTAGTTTTGTGTTATTGTATCTTGGTCTTTAGTGGTGTGTCTGTTAGTTTTGTATCACTGATTGGTCTGTTTGTGAGTTTTCGTATCTTGATTTGTCTGAGTTGTTGGTAGTCTAGGCCCTGACTAAGATTTGTATTCATTTAATTTAGGAGAGGATAACTCAACTGTTTTAGGCTAATTTGACCCCAAGGAATAAGATGTGATATGTGCAAAATTGTCTATCCACTGTGAAATACTCGAAAATGACCATGCCTTTTTATCGGCAGTGTCACTAACAATAATTCCTTTATCATTAATTTTTAGTAACATACTTTCTGGCAACTGTTCTAAGGTAACTAAGGAATGCATTGGGATATGTGCCAAAACCAATATTCACTGCAAAAGAAACCAAAAAATTAATGGCTATACCTTTTTCAGAAATGCATTAACATCTCTATTTTAAAGAGTTTAATATTTTAAGATTCTGATGGTTTGAAAGCAGTACGAGTACAGGGTATTACATGTACCAACAAGACACAATTTATTAACTTGAGGAGTCACTTAAATATAAACTGAGGCAGTATTTAGTATTATTTCACAAAAAATAATGATAGGAGGATTCACCTCCTTTATACTTGCAGTATTTGCAACACTTTATTCTAGCTACCCTGCAGCGACATACCTTGTGGGCGCATTTACCACATGTACAAGGATCAGGAAGGTCTTCAGGCTTGGGGTAACAATACCAGGAAATATTACATTTTCAGTCTTGTTTTTCACAAAAGTGAAACCATACGACTCAGCATTCATTTCTATACTGGCATCTGCTTGTATCCATAGCTGTTGTTGATAGTATGCCCCACATGCTTTCTTGTATTGGCTGACGTGCAGGGAATTTTTCCAAAGTCCAATTGTTATTAAAAGCAGCAAGACGCAAGTCCAAGTCTTTTGTTGGCTTGAGACACCTTACTACAGCACTGGGGACAGGCTTGCAAGGTGTCTCCCTGCACTCCATCCTCTGACTGGATGTGATACAACTAGCAAGATTGCTACACAACTTTAATAACTCAGAGTTGACAGAGAGTATGACACAGATTGCATAAAATTTTCTAGTTAGGTGTCTCAAGCCAACAACAGACTTGGAAACATTTGATGACTTGCGTCTTGCTGACAATTCCCTCAAAATGGACTTTGTGAAAATTCCCTGCACGTCAGCCAATGCAAGAAAGCATATGGGGCATATTATCAACAACAGCTATGGATACAAGCCCCACTTAAAGATGCCAGTTTATAGAAATGAAGTCTGGTTTCACTTTCGTGAAAAAACAAGACTGAAAATTTAATAGTTCCTGGTATTGTTACCCCCAGCCTGAAGGCCTTCCTGATCCTTGTACATGTGGTAAATGTGCCCACAAGAATGGATGTCGCTACAGGGTAGCTAGAATAAAGTGTTGCAAATACTGCAAGTATAAGGGAGGTGAATCCTGCACTAATACTAAATACTGCCTTAGTTTATATTTAAGTGACTCCTCAAGTTAATAAATTGTGTCTTGTTGGTAATACCCTGTACTTGTACTGCTTTCAAATATTAAATAGAGATGAATTTCTGAAAAAGGTGTAGCCATTTTTGTTTTCTTTTGCAGTGAATATTGGTTTTGGCACACATCCCAATGCATTCCTTAGGGAATGCATGGAACAGTTGCCAGAAAGTATGTTACTAAAAATTAATGGTTAAGAAGATAAAGGAATTATTGTTAGTGACACTGCCGATAAAAAGGCATCGAGTATTTCACAGTGGATAGACAATTTTGCACATATCACATCTTATTCCTTGGGGTCAAATTAGCCTAAAACAGTTGAGTTATCCTCTCCTAAATTAAATGAATACAAATCTTAGTCAGGGCCTAGACTACCAAAAACTCAGACAAATCAAGATACGAAAACTCACAAACAGACCAATCAGTGATACAAAACTAACAGACACACCACTAAAGACCAAGATAAATAACACAAAACTACACAACTAACCAAAGACAGTTAACACCAACTTAGTACACACATACAGTCCTACCACAAGCTACACATAGACAAAGGACTTTGTCACAACTACACATGTATTTTTTCAATAATCATCAAAGAAATACTTTTTACTCGACCTTTTAAATGTTTAAAAAGTTCTAGGAGGCTTATAGTTATAAAAAACCAGAATTATTATAGACTATGTCAAAATACTCAACTCATGAATTATTAATAATGTTGGTTAAAAACATACAATTTTTGATACTTCCCCTCACGGGATTCCTTAGGACTTTTAGTATGTTATAGAGCACATTTTTCTGTGTAGGAAACAGTTGAAAATGTTTGTGTTGCAATTAGTCTGAGGTCAAACTCTAATTTGCCTGTACTATAAATTTTATACTACAATAATTTTCATGAGAACATGCATGCTAAACATATCAGTTGAGCCAGTAAATAATATCTCTCTCTTTCTCTCTAGTTCGAGAGACTGATCATCGATGGTTGACTAGCTCAGAGTTCACTCAGCCCAATCTAGCAGGAGACGCTGAGTACTTGCTGAAGGTGACTTCAAGAATACTGGAGAGAGAAGAGACCAATCATAAGAGAGCACTGCAAGCTGCTGAGGAGATGAAACACAGGCTATCTGAGGAACAAGACAAGGTGAAGGCAGCCATTAGCCACAAGGAGAGAATTATTGAGGAGACAAAGCATCTTCACGGGGAGAATCGCCATCTGCAGTCACGGCTTCACATAGCGACCGAAGAGATACAGCTATTGAGCAAAACCAGTACTTCATGGATCAGTCATGATCAGCTTCATTGGATCGTGGAGCGTAATGATATCACAGTGACAGATGAGGTGCTGGGAGAGGGTGCGTGGGGCGAGGTACGAGTGGCTGAGTTCAGAGGATTGAGAGTAGCTGCCAAATTCATTCATGAAGTGATCCTCTCAGACTACAATCGATCTTTGTTCTATCGTGAGATGTCTATAGCATCTCGTGTACGCCACCCAAACCTGGTCCAGTTCATAGGAGCTGTGGTTGAGGGCAATCCTATTATACTCACAGAGCTGATGCCTATATCACTCACTAAGCAGCTCATGAAGACGCGTCTATCCTGCTCACAGATCCTCTCCATTGCTATTGATACAGCACTTGCTCTCAACTACCTCCATCAGCTCAAACCAGACCCAATCATCCATCGTGACCTCAGTAGCTCTAATATACTCCTAGAGCACACAGGAGTAGTCATGTATCGTGCCAAGGTGTCTGACTTTGGGTCAGCCAACTTTGCCAGTCTCATCCAGCACTCTGAGAGCCCTGGTAACCCAGTCTACTCAGCACCTGAGGCTCACTATCCTGCAGAACACTCACCTAAGATGGATACCTACAGCCTCGCTATAGTCCTCACAGAGATGAGCTGTCATCAGGCACCAGCACTCACTCCAGCAGAGACTACAATAAGAGCTAGAGGCATTCCCTGGCCAGCAATGACATCACTGATATTACAGTGTCTCTCCGAACATATTGAAGATCGTCCTGACATGCACCACGTACTACATTGCCTTCGAGACATGCAACAAGGAACACTAAATTACTGGTAGTAGCTAATTGATAAAATAATATTATGTTGTTTGTACAAGCAAATGATTATAATAATTATTATACAAAATAGTGATAATATATTACACGATGATTATACTGATGATACAGTCAGCATGTGAGTGAATGATGTGTCATGGTTGATCACAATATGATTAGACCTATAGAGAGAGAGAGATCATTAGCATGTCTGATGTGTGTGGAGGGGTCAGTGCCGTCAGCACGACAGATACTGTCACATTTTATAAAAAACATGATCAAAAAGTATGTTCTCTAACTAACGTATTCAGACACAATTTTTGAGATTTTAAATAATTATTCGATAATGAATGTCCGTGAAGGACAAGTGTCAGCATAACATTATGGGGCTACATACAGCACATCACACTACTAATAAAGATGCTAGTAGTACTGAGTGCTACAAGTTAGTATGGGATAATGAGTTATAAACATGTGCTATAAGTTAGTAGCATTTACAGGGTTATAACATAATGAGTTATAAACACGTGCTATAAGTTAATAGCATTTACAGGATTATAACATAATGAGTTATAAACATGTGCTATAAGTTAGTAGCATTTACAGGGTTATAACATAATGAGTTATAAACACGTGCTATAAGTTAATAGCATTTACAGGGTTATAACATAATGAGTTATAAACATGTGCTATAAGTTAGTAGAATTTACAGGGTTATAACATAATGAGTTATAAACACGTGCTATAAGTTAATAGCATTTACAGGGTTATAACATAATGAGTTATAAACATGTGCTATAAGTTAGTAGCATTTACAGGGTTATAACATAATGAGTTATAAACATGTGCTATAAGTTAGTAGCATTTACAGGGTTATAACATAATGAGTTATAAACACGTGCTATAAGTTAATAGCATTTACAGGGTTACAACATAATGAGTTATAAACATGTGCTATAAGTTAGTAGCATTTACAGGGTTATAACATAATGAGTTATAAACACGTGCTATAAGTTAATAGCATTTACAGGGTTATAACATAATGAGTTATAAACATGTGCTATAAGTTAGTAGAATTTACAGGGTTATAACATAATGAGTTATAAACACGTGCTATAAGTTAATAGCATTTACAGGGTTATAACATAATGAGTTATAAACATGTGCTATAAGTTAGTAGCATTTACAGGGTTATAACATAATGAGTTATAAACACGTGCTATAAGTTAATAGCATTTACAGGGTTACAACATAATGAGTTATAAACATGTGCTATAAGTTAGTAGCATTTACAGGGTTATAACATAATGAGTTATAAACATGTGCTATAAGTTAGTAAAATGTGCTATACATAGCTCTGGCGCGAACTCTCACGTTGTTCAGATTTCAATGTTACACCCACTGCAGATCATGTTTATTCCAATAAAGCTGTTTCAAGCTGCAATAACTGCGGCAAACAACGCTGTAGCGACAATCTGACTGCTGCTATCGTCGTTTCTGATATCTAGGAATCCATAAGACACTTTTCAACTGACTGACGTTGATTTTCGAAAAAGCTCCGCTTTGCAACTCGGCGGCAAAGCAACGCGCTTTTGAAAAAAATCGATGTTTAACAGTCTTCTGGATAGTAGAAACGACGATAGCAGCAGTCAGATTGTCGCTACAGCGTTGTTTGCCGCAGTTATTGCAGCTTGAAACAGCTTCTGCCAACCAATTGGAATAAACATGATCTGCAGTGGGCGTAACATTGAAATCTGAATGACGTGAGAGTTCGCGCCGGAGCTATAAACTGGTATAAGGATGCGTCAGGCACTCACTGATTCTGTGATAATGCTCCTTTCTGCGGTAATTCATCTTTCATTGAATATGGTAATTCTTGTTTCATATTAGCGTCTCTAATCAATAGAGGGCGCCTAGTCTTGATCATCCATACAACTCCTACTAGCATTAAAACCATCATTCCGAACACACTCACCATCACACCAAACACTATCGCTACTAACAACAGTGGGTGGAGCCCACGACTAGGCACTGACATTACACTGTCAGGTACAGGTGATGATGAGGGGCGTGGTCTAGTGGGTGGAGCACTAGAGAGTGTGAGACGATCTATAGTAGCAGAAATTATTCAAAAAGTATAGCTGTAAAGATGGTTGTATGTACCGTCAGTGGTAGCAGGAATTGATGGTGCATTAGTAGGTGTGGTCAATGTATTAGTAGGTGTGGTCAGTGTAGTAGAAGAGGAGAGGGATGGAAGTAGTGAAGGTGATGGAGAGGGAGGTTTAGGATGGACTAGACAAGAGGGAGCACACATCAAGAGAGGTACACTAAACCATAGATAAACAGGATTGGTTACTGGTCACATGACCCTAATACATTTCCATGCGGGCAGTCATCGTTCGGGTTATTAGCGCCTATGCAGGTCTTGACCTCCAGTTAGATCGACATCAAAGAGGAAAAATACGGCTATTTCAGGCACCCAGGAACACTTTCGCTGGAGAGAAGCTCAGAGAAGGTCGATAGATATGCCACCCAGACATGGGGTAATAATAGTAATAGTAAAGATTACAGGTCACAGTGTAATATTACTAGTAATAGTAATATATAAATGGAAGAAAAGAAATAATAGTAATAGTAATCCCCTTTGTGATAACAATTAGGGCTGCAACAGTGCTGTTTACACATAACTGAATAATCTTTAAAGGTACTCAATCAACATTTTGATGGTTCTTGGTCAAAAATCTACATTCAGTGACTTCACACAGCATGTATATGACACGTGTGGCTGGCCGTATGTAGCACACATGTGGCTGGCTGTATGTAGCACTTTTTTAGTGCACGCATGTGAATTGGTACTCACGAGTAGGTTTCCACTAACCGATTGCATGTGGAGTACCCGAGTATTCCAGTAAGCAGTACTTGTTGCAGCACTAATAATAATTGTAACCTACATGTACCATACACACACCTCCAACATTGTACAGTCAGCAACATGGGACAGCTGAGCATGACAAAGCATGTTGCCCACAATAGACAAAGCAATGCATGACTCTGCCAATAACATGTAATAGTAACTATTGTAATAGTTAAAAGCTCCAGTAATAGTAATATAATAGATTACATTTGTCCAACATGTCCAAGCAATAGTAATAGTAATAGAAGTAACTTAATAGTAATATATTACATTCAGGTGTACTTGACCCCATGTCTGATGCCACCGATCGTTTGGCAGTGCGTTTAATTGTGCTGGAGGCTTCTTTACAGCAGAATTGTCCAAGTCGCCGATTACACAGCTTATTATGGGACTAGAAGTCTCTTAGGAAGACAGCTACCTAAGTAAAACACTACTGCTAGGATAACCATGTGGCATCGGTGCGATAAGATAACAGTCACATTAGCCGTTTGAATGCAGTTTGAAGAGAGTTTTATGGCGTGGCTGAGGTCATAGATATATGCTGTTTCTATGGGACTGTAACTGTCAAAGTATACTTCTGTGGTCGGTTCTATTTATACAGATGGAAAGCCTGGTTCTTTGTGCGTTCGGAAGTAGTACTATGATGAGCATAGCTATCTTAGTCTTGGAGTACTGCAACCACAAACATGGCCAAGTACGCAGGTTTTGTACAATTTAATTAACGACATAAACAAGGACTATCAAGATCATACCGAACAATGAGAACCATCGCTAATGTGCAAAAATTCCTTAGTTACCAATCCTGGGGTCTAGGTGCTGCTCACCACATGTATCATTACACTCCTTCATGGTGCTGAAATTGTTCTCATTAATCTCACTAATAGTTCCGAAGAAGTAGTTACAGCTACGTTGACTGTGATCGTAGTAGTAAAAATCTCTTAGCATGTGTCCAGATCTTATAACAGGAAGGTAGCATAGCTCAGGAATGATAACTGGAGCTTCTGTATCAATGAGAAATGAACACCATTAGCTCATTAATACCAGCAGCATTGATCATGTGACCAGCTAGATCATTTTACTGTGATAATGTAAACCAGCCGGTTCATGCATGCTGGAATCATTGCTAGCCTGGCTCAGCCAGTGTGAAACAAGGTATGAAAATGTTTAGCAATGTATATTATTTCCTCATAATGAGGATGCTAGGTACAGATGGAATCAGTGTTTCTCACTATTTATGGTCTTCACACACACCAGACATGTTCGAGTACATCATGTAGACCAATGATGTACATATCACTACTGGCAATACACACGGTAACATCACAAGATAGCGAGGAAAATCATTATTATCACTGAAAAACAGCTAGATCACATCTGAAATGTATAGTTAGACAAAGCTACTAATGTGCATACTAGAGCTAGTTCTCTCACTCTCACTCACTCTCTCTCTTTGTCTTACTTGTAGTTGGAGGTTGAGTTGGGGGTTGAGTTGGGGGTTGAGTTGGGGGTTGAGTTGGGGGTCGAGTTGATGCTGTAGCACCTACAAAGAAGAAAGATGTGATGTACTAGTGGGCATCACATCATTACTAGAGATGTACACAAAGCTACTAATGTGCATACTAGAGCTAGTTCTCTCCCTCTCACTCTCTCTCTTTGTCTTACTTGTAGTTGGAGGTTGAGTTGGGGGTCGAGTTGATGCTGTAGCACCTACAAAGAAGAAAGATGTGATGTACTAGTGGGCATCACATCATTACTAGAGATGTACACTAGAGCATTACTAGTGATGTACACTAGAGCATTACTAGTGATGTACACTAGAGCATTACTAGTGATGTACACTAGAGCATTACTAGTGATGTACACTAGAGCATTACTAGTGATGTACACTAGAGCATTACTAGTGATGTACACTAGAGCATTACTAGTGATGTACACTAGAGCATTACTAGTGATGCACACTAGAGCATTACTAGTGATGTACACTAGAGCATTACTAGTGATGTACACTAGAGCATTACTAGTGATGTACACTAGAGCATTACTAGTGATGTACACTAGAGCATTACTAGTGATGTACACTAGAGCATTACTAGTGATGTACACTAGAGCATTACTAGTGATGTACACTAGAGCATTACTAGTGATGTACTAGAGATGTACACTAGAGCATTACTAGTGATGTACACTAGAGCATTACTAGTGATGTACACTAGAGCATTACTAGTGATGTACACTAGAGCATTACTAGTGATGTACGCTAGAGCATTACTAGTGATGTACGCTAGAGCATTACTAGTGATGTACACTAGAGCATTACTAGTGATGTACACTAGAGCATTACTAGTGATGTACACTAGAGCATTACTAGTGATGTACACTAGAGCATTACTAGTGATGTACACTAGAGCATTACTAGTGATGTACACTAGAGCATTACTAGTGATGTACACTAGAGCATTACTAGTGATGTACACTAGAGCATTACTAGTGATGTACACTAGAGCATTACTAGTGATGTACACTAGAGCATTACTAGTGATGTACACTAGAGCATTACTAGTGATGTACACTAGAGCATTACTAGTGATGTACACTAGAGCATTACTAGTGATGTACTAGAGATGTACACTAGAGCATTACTAGTGATGTACACTAGAGCATTACTAGTGATGTACACTAGAGCATTACTAGTGATGTACACTAGAGCATTACTAGTGATGTACACTAGAGCATTACTAGTGATGTACACTAGAGCATTACTAGTGATGTACACTAGAGCATTACTAGTGATGTACACTAGAGCATTACTAGTGATGTACACTAGAGCATTACTAGAGATGTACACTAGAGCATTACTAGAGATGTACACTAGAGCATTACTAGAGATGTACACTAGAGCATTACTAGAGATGTACACTAGAGCATTACTAGAGATGTACACTAGAGCATTACTAGAGATGTACACTAGAGCATTACTAGAGATGTACACTAGAGCATTACTAGAGATGTACACTAGAGCATTACTAGTGATGTACACTAGAGCATTACTAGTGATGTACACTAGAGCATTACTAGTGATGTACACTAGAGCATTACTAGTGATGTACACTAGAGCATTACTAGTGATGTACACTAGAGCATTACTAGTGATGTACACTAGAGCATTACTAGTGATGTACACTAGAGCATTACTAGTGATGTACACTAGAGCATTACTAGTGATGTACACTAGAGCATTACTAGTGATGTACACTAGAGCATTACTAGTGATGTACACTAGAGCATTACTAGTGATGTACACTAGAGCATTACTAGTGATGTACTAGAGATGTACACTAGAGCATTACTAGTGATGTACACTAGAGCATTACTAGTGATGTACACTAGAGCATTACTAGTGATGTACACTAGAGCATTACTAGTGATGTACACTAGAGCATTACTAGTGATGTACTAGAGATGTACACTAGAGCATTACTAGTGATGTACACTAGAGCATTACTAGTGATGTACACTAGAGCATTACTAGTGATGTACACTAGAGCATTACTAGTGATGTACACTAGAGCATTACTAGTGATGTACTAGAGATGTACACTAGAGCATTACTAGTGATGTACACTAGAGCATTACTAGTGATGTACACTAGAGCATTACTAGTGATGTACACTAGAGCATTACTAGTGATGTACACTAGAGCATTACTAGAGATGTACACTAGAGCATTACTAGTGATGTACACTAGAGCATTACTAGTGATGTACACTAGAGCATTACTAGTGATGTACACTAGAGCATTACTAGTGATGTACACTAGAGCATTACTAGTGATGTACACTAGAGCATTACTAGTGATGTACACTAGAGCATTACTAGTGATGTACACTAGAGCATTACTAGTGATGTACACTAGAGCATTACTAGTGATGTACACTAGAGCATTACTAGTGATGTACACTAGAGCATTACTAGTGATGTACACTAGAGCATTACTAGTGATGTACACTAGAGCATTACTAGTGATGTACACTAGAGCATTACTAGTGATGTACACTAGAGCATTACTAGTGATGTACACTAGAGCATTACTAGTGATGTACACTAGAGCATTACTAGTGATGTACACTAGAGCATTACTAGTGATGTACACTAGAGCATTACTAGTGATGTACACTAGAGCATTACTAGTGATGTACACTAGAGCATTACTAGTGATGTACACTAGAGCATTACTAGTGATGTACACTAGAGCATTACTAGTGATGTACACTAGAGCATTACTAGTGATGTACACTAGAGCATTACTAGTGATGTACACTAGAGCATTACTAGTGATGTACACTAGAGCATTACTAGTGATGTACACTAGAGCATTACTAGTGATGTACACTAGAGCATTACTAGTGATGTACACTAGAGCATTACTAGTGATGTACACTAGAGCATTACTAGTGATGTACACTAGAGCATTACTAGTGATGTACACTAGAGCATTACTAGAGATGTACACTAGAGCATTACTAGTGATGTACACTAGAGCATTACTAGTGATGTACACTAGAGCATTACTAGTGATGTACACTAGAGCATTACTAGTGATGTACACTAGAGCATTACTAGTGATGTACACTAGAGCATTACTAGTGATGTACACTAGAGCATTACTAGTGATGTACACTAGAGCATTACTAGTGATGTACACTAGAGCATTACTAGTGATGTACACTAGAGCATTACTAGTGATGTACACTAGAGCATTACTAGTGATGTACACTAGAGCATTACTAGAGATGTACACTAGAGCATTACTAGTGATGTACACTAGAGCATTACTAGTGATGTACACTAGAGCATTACTAGTGATGTACACTAGAGCATTACTAGTGATGTACACTAGAGCATTACTAGTGATGTACACTAGAGCATTACTAGTGATGTACACTAGAGCATTACTAGTGATGTACACTAGAGCATTACTAGTGATGTACACTAGAGCATTACTAGTGATGTACACTAGAGCATTACTAGTGATGTACGCTAGAGCATTACTAGTGATGTACACTAGAGCATTACTAGTGATGTACACTAGAGCATTACTAGTGATGTACACTAGAGCATTACTAGAGATGTACACTAGAGCATTACTAGTGATGTACACTAGAGCATTACTAGTGATGTACACTAGAGCATTACTAGTGATGTACGCTAGTGGGCAGAGCATGATACAGCAGTTTTATTACATCTTGCACGTGTAGAGCGTGAAGCGTAGAGCGTAAACCGTGTTCAATCTGAATCACGCAATGTAATAAACCTTCCAAATAAGGCAAGGATCACGCTTTACGCTTTTGTGGCTGTTGCAAGGAGTAATAAAACTGCTGTACCAGCCATGACCTTGCCTGTTCAATAACAATGCTAGTACAAATTGCTAACAACTATCATGAGATTTCCCAGCATTATATCACCTGGAACTACCAGAAATAACACATACCAGTAGAGCCAAGTCCCTCCCTCATCATGACCACACTATTGGTGACAATGCATGACTCACAGCATTTCCCTTTACACAACACAACCATTGTGGTATTTATAATAGCTATGAATTTAGGATATTATTACCTAGCACCTTCAGGTAAAAAATAAGTTACAGCTACCTACCTATGTTCAAGCTGCTTGAGAAGCAATAACTGTTCACAGTACGTCATGTGTTTGCAAAGTGCTGCCAATAATATTTCCTGTCCTATTCATCATCATGTACTGGTGTATGCATGTCAGCAACACTCATCAAAGTGTATGTTAGGGTTCATCGTTGATACACAAGGAACATACACTAGGCCTTCACTCACCATTCACAATACATGTTGCTATACACTCATTGAGTGAGTCAAACACGTTAGTACTGAGAGGAGGAAGAATGCTGCAGCCAGAACCCTGACTAGAGACTTGACGACACCTGTTCTCAACTGGAATATAGTAGAACTTGTGAAGAGCACATCGTGGTGGACCACTGTGGCACTTGGTGCTATCAACAGCACTGGAACTGCAGACTAGCACTAGTAGAGCAGCGAGCGACGACATCATGACTGGTACTACGTGTACACAAGTAAACAATTATTGTAAGAAAGTAGCCTACAGACCACTGCATGCATTGTCGCCATGCAGACGGGCGCTACATCTACATGCGGCGTTACCGTGAGCAAGATATAATGCAGTTGCGGGCTAGTTGTCTCTCGGCTGTGCTGGACAATGCTGGTCACGTTGACAAGAACTCTAACAACTGCTGCCTGGATTGGAGTACTCGCTTGGACTAAGCATGTGAGCTTCCCGCGGAGCTTCCACTTCAACGACTTCAGAATTCAATAATACTTTTTACGGCTGACTTTTTACGTAATTAATTCAATCCACGCGCGCATGCGCAGAGAAGAGGCGGGATATTTGAATATCATGCATGCATTTGATGTACTACAAAATAATGATACAGTATATAATCAGCTAGGTCGCCTCAGCTCATGTATCCCAGTACCTCTACCTAGACGGGGGCGATGCCCGATCGCTCTACTCTTAATGACGACTGATTTAGTAGTCTTGGTTCTCTCCCAGTTAGCATGGAGCTGATCACTGTGAGCTACAGGGAGAGAGGTAAGGAACGAGAGAAGATGACGCGGGAAGGGCAGCTCCTTGATACGACGACGCCTACTAACACCCATATACCGACGAATAGCAATCCTGCACAGATGTTGTAGACTCCACACCCTACCTAGAGAGAGAGAGAGAGAGAGAGAGAGAGAGAGAGAGAGAGAGAGAGAGAGAGAGAGAGAGAGAGAGAGAGAGAGAGAGAGAGAGAGAGAGAGAGAGAGAGAGAGAGAGAGAGATAGAGAGGGAGAGAGAGAGACAGAGAGATAGAGAGAGAGAAGAGAGAGAGAGAGAGAAGAGAGAGAGAGAAAAAGATAGAGAGAGAGATATATATGGAGGGAGAGAGAGATGGATACCAGCTGACACAAACCACCTAACAAGGCAGCAGTAGTCACCTTCAGCTTGTTGCAGTACCTCATGGCACACGTGTACATGAGCTGCTAATTCAATGGGATCACGTGATTCTCCTGATTCACTAGTATTGTGTATTCTAGCTCCATAGCACAGCAGTAGCTCTGTAGCATGTACATTAGCTCTAATAATGGCGTGATGTAGCGGAGTATAGTCATCTTTGTCACACGCATTCACATCAGCTCCTCCATCCAGCAGTAACAGCATGATGTCGAGGTGACCCTGAGCTGTGCACTGGTGTAGAGGGGTCTCCCTCCACACGTTACGACTAGCTGTGCTGTGGTTAGCCAGCAGTAGCATGAGGGCGGCACTATAGTCGCCATAATAACATGCAGCGTGAAGGAATGAGTTACCGTCCTGCTCATAGGAGCGATCCTTCCTTCGGTTCAGGAGAAGAGAGAGATTAGCTGCTGCTGCAGCCATGCTGTCCTATAGATAGTGGGAGGAGTTTATAGCAGTTGAGCCCCTCCTCCAGATGCTGCATGACGTCATTAACACATGTTCGAGACTGAGCATGGCGGCAAGTGTTGAGCCAGTACCATCAGGTAGTGATGGTGTCCCTCACGAGGAGAGCGACCTGCTCACTATCCGTCCATTGTAAGTATACTATCAGCAGCAGCAACATGTTAATATGATGCTGTAGAGGAGCCGGTCAGGAGGTTGGGAGGTCGTGTGTCATGCTGGAGTTCAAGAATAAGAAAATAATGGTAGGTCACATGACTACTGTGCTGTGTCACGTGATTTTGTGTTAGTTGGACTGCGGGATACATCCTGGGTTATCGGGAATGGACGCACTACCTTATACGGACATGATTGATGCCGACGAGATTAACCTGTTACTCATCACTCAGTGAGTGTGGAAAGGGTTAATATATTATACAATAACGTGTTTATTACAGTTTCCATCTGGACCATTGTGGAGCGTTGCCATGGTTTCTAGAGAAGGTATGTCTAATATTAACCCTTCTCTCACTCTCTCTCTCAGACATCGTTCAGTGGGCGTGTCTACATGACCCATGCTACCAAGGCGATATATCGCTGGTTATTATCGGACTATATTAAAGTCAGGTTAGTGACACACCCACTAGTGTGTAGTGTGTCATTACTGGTTGCTATAGCAACATATCCACTGACCAGATGCTGTTCACTGAGAAAGATTTAGAGAAATCAATGGACAAGATAGAGACTGTGAACTTCCATCAAGTGAGCTAGCTAGCTGCCATGTGTAGCTACTGTATTATATTATATCAGGAGGTTGATATAAATGGAGTGAGATTCACAGCTTATAATGCAGGTCATGTATTAGGAGCAGCCATGTTCCTCATCGAGATAGCTGGCGTCAAGGTAGAGAGAGAGTGCATGTGTGACTGAGTGAGGGTGCATGTGTGACTGAGTGAGAGTGCATGTGTGACTGAGTGAGGGTGCATGTGTGACTGAGTGAGGGTGCATGTGTGACTGAGTGAGGGTGCATGTGTGACTGAGTGAGGGTGCATGTGTGACTGAGTGAGGGTGCATGTGTGACTGAGTGAGGGTGCATGTGTGACTGAGTGAGGGTGCATGTGTGACTGAGTGAGGGTGCATGTGTGACTAAGTGAGGGTGCATGTGTGACTGAGTGAGTGAGGGTGCATGTGTGACTGAGTGAGGGTGCATGTGTGACTGAGTGAGGGTGCATGTGTGACTAAGTGAGGGTGCATGTGTGACTGAGTGAGTGAGAGTGCATGTGTGACTGAGTGAGTGAGGGTGCATGTGTTACTGAGTGAGGGTTCATGTGCAGGGTTCATGTGCAGGGTTGGGGCCAAGTACATAGGTACTTGTATTTAAGTACACTTAAGTACAATTTTGCCATACTTGTGCTATACTTAAGTCCTATATCAGTTTCATGGATGTACTTGTACTTAAATATATATCAATGTACTTTGAATACTTAATGTACTTACAAGTTTATTAGATGTGACAATAAGTAATAGTATGTATTAGCCATTCTAAACAGTTTTGGACTCTGGGTTTATAAAAATAGTGCAAACAGTGAAGTGACATGCACAAACATGAAGTCATTCCTCCAACAAACTTGACAAAATCATAGTTAAAACTGTACTTGTACTTGTATTTAAGTCCCAAGGCAAAATTTGCTATGTACTTGTACTTGTACTTCAGTATTTTCTGAAAGTACTTGTACTTTACTTAAATACTTTCAAATGTACTTCGCCACAACCCTGTTCATGTGTGACTAAGTGAGGGTGCATGTGTGACTGAGTGAGTGAGAGTGCATGTGTGACTGAGTGAGTGAGAGTGCATGTGTGACTGAGTGAGTGAGGGTGCATGTGTGACTGAGTGAGGGTGCATGTGTGACTGAGTGAGTGAGGGTGCATGTGTGACTGAGTGAGTGAGGGTGCATGTGTGACTGAGTGAGGGTGCATGTGTGACTGAGTGAGTGAGAGTGCATGTGTGACTGAGTGAGTGAGAGTGCATGTGTGACTGAGTGAGTGAGAGTGCATGTGTGACTGAGTGAGTGAGGGTGCATGTGTGACTGAGTGAGTGAGGGTGCATGTGTGACTGAGTGAGTGAGAGTGCATGTGTGACTGAGTGAGTGAGAGTGCATGTGTGACTGAGTGAGTGAGAGTGCATGTGTGACTGAGTGAGTGAGAGTGCATGTGTGACTGAGTGAGTGAGAGTGCATGTGTGACTGAGTGAGTGAGGGTGCATGTGTGACTGAGTGAGGGTGCATGTGTGACTGAGTGAGTGAGAGTGCATGTGTGACTGAGTGAGGGTGCATGTGTGACTGAGTGAGTGAGAGTGCATGTGTGACTGAGTGAGGGTGCATGTGTGACTGAGTGAGTGAGGGTGCATGTGTGACTGAGTGAGGGTGCATGTGTGACTGAGTGAGTGAGGGTGCATGTGTGACTGAGTGAGGGTGCATGTGTGACTGAGTGAGGGTGCATGTGTGACTGAGTGAGTGAGAGTGCATGTGTGACTGAGTGAGGGTGCATGTGTGACTGAGTGAGTGAGGGTGCATGTGTGACTGAGTGAGGGTGCATGTGTGACTGAGTGAGTGAGGGTGCATGTGTGACTGAGTGAGTGAGGGTGCATGTGTGACTGAGTGAGTGAGGGTGCATGTGTGACTGAGTGAGTGAGGGTGCATGTGTGACTGAGTGAGGGTGCATGTGTGACTGAGTGAGTGAGGGTGCATGTGTGACTGAGTGAGGGTGCATGTGTGACTGAGTGAGAGTGCATGTGTGACTAAGTGAGGGTGCATGTGTGACTGAGTGAGTGAGGGTGCATGTGTGACTGAGTGAGGGTGCATGTGTGACTGAGTGAGTGAGGGTGCATGTGTGACTGAGTGAGTGAGGGTGCATGTGTGACTGAGTGAGTGAGGGTGCATGTGTGACTGAGTGAAGGTGTGCTTATTGTGTAGGTGCTCTATACTGGTGACTTCTCGTGTGTTGAGGATCGTCACCTCATGGCAGCTGAGGCCCCGCCCATCATACCTGATATATTAATATCAGTAAGCCATTCTCTAGCTCCGCCCATCACCACACCCTCTTCCTGTAGGAATCAACCTATGGCACACATGTACATGAACCTCGTGAAGTTAGAGAGACACGTTTCACATGTGAGTGACCCTACCTTGATGTACACTACGTCCTCCCTCCCTCTCTAATTATAGCCCGGATCCATGATATAGTGACTAGAGGGGGCCATTGTCTGATCCCTGTGTTTGCTCTGGGTAGGGCCCAGGAGCTCCTACTGATACTGGATGAGTACTGGGCGGCCCATCCTGAACTACATGATGTACCAATATACTATGCCTCTTCACTTGCCAAGAAGTGTATGGCAGGTGAGTGGGTGGAGCACTGAGGGGTGTGGTCACTGATATGTACTCTTCTACAGTCTACCAGACCTATATTGGAGCTATGAATGAGCGTATCAGACGACAGATTGCAGTGTCTAACCCCTTTGTGTTCAAGCACATATCAAACTTGAAGGTACATTGAGTCTAGAACTGATCACTGAATTAGTATGTATTGAACAATGATTGCATGGAAGGGTTAATTCTAATGAGTAACAACATGATGCGTCTTATTGTTATAGAGTATAGACAGCTTTGATGATCTTGGTCCGTGTGTCATCATGGCCAGCCCAGGGATGATGCAGAGTGGTCTGTCTCGTCAGCTGTTTGAGGTGTGGTGTACTGACAAGAGGAATGGAGTGATAGTTGCTGGATATTGTGTGGAGGGTACACTGGCTAAGGTACGTCCTACCTCAAATGATGCCGCTGTGACCTCCCAGCTCTTCTCTCTAGCATATACTAACAGAGCCATCTGAGGTGACCACTATGAATGGTCAGAAACTACCTCTCAGGATGTCAGTCGGTATGTCACTACTGCTAGCTAGCTAGCTCATTGATTCTCCTCTCCTCTATAGACTATATATCATAGCTAGCCAGCTCATTGATTCTCCACTCTCTATAGACTACATATCATAGCTAGCTAGCTCATTGATTCTCCTCTTCTCTATAGACTATATATCATAGCTAGCTAGCTCATTGATTCTCCTCTCTCTATAGACTATATATCATAGCTAGCTAGCTCATTGATTCTCCTCTTCTCTATAGACTATATATCATAGCTAGCTAGCTCATTGATTCTCCTCTCCTCTATAGACTATATATCATAGCTAGCTAGCTCATTGATTCTCCTCTTCTCTATAGACTATATATCATAGCTAGCTAGCTCATTGATTCTCCTCTCCTCTATAGACTATATATCATAGCTAGCTAGCTCATTGATTCTCCTCTTCTCTATAGACTATATATCATAGCTAGCTAGCTCATTGATTCTCCTCTTCTCTCTAGACTATATATCATAGCTAGCTAGCTCATTGATTCTCCTCTTCTCTATAGACTATATATCATAGCTAGCTAGCTCATTGATTCTCCACTCTCTATAGACTATATATCATAGCTAGCTAGCTCATTGATTCTCCTCTCCTCTATAGACTATATATCATAGCTAGCTAGCTCATTGATTCTCCTCTCTCTATAGACTATATATCATAGCTAGCTAGCTCATTGATTCTCCTCTTCTCTATAGACTATATATCATAGCTAGCTAGCTCATTGATTCTCCTCTCTCTATAGACTATATATCATAGCTAGCTAGCTCATTGATTCTCCACTCTCTATAGACTACATATCATAGCTAGCTAGCTCATTGATTCTCCTCTTCTCTATAGACTATATATCATAGCTAGCTAGCTCATTGATTCTCCTCTTCTCTATAGACTATATATCATAGCTAGCTAGCTCATTGATTCTCCTCTTCTCTATAGACTATATATCATAGCTAGCTAGCTCATTGATTCTCCTCTCCTCTATAGACTATATATCATAGCTAGCTAGCTCATTGATTCTCCACTCTCTATAGA